>JAKOGI010000133.1:467500-760000 GCA_029747015.1 Carnegiea gigantea | reverse complement strand
CAGTACTCATACATACATTGAGAGGTAGAAGTACTTTGTGAGAGATTACAATAGAGAGGTTATAATTCTGCTCTTAGATCAAATCACTGTGGTGATTGTGATCGTGTTGTATTCTTCCTGCTCATAGTGAATTGTTCTGGTGCTGTCGCCGTCCGTGTTTTTTCCCGATTTGGGTTTTCCACGTTAAATCTCTTGTCTTCTTATTTCTGTTTTCTGTTATTCACTTGATTTCTGAATCTCTAACTCATCCTATCGCTTCCGCTATTATTGTTGCTCTAATATTTTTCTAACAATATATATATATATATAATATATATATATATATATATATATATATAATATATATATATATATATATATATATATATATATGCGCTCCTATTAATACATATAGATTCAAATAGTTTGCCACTTGTTCTTCTTAAGCGAAATCATAAATTTTAAGTTTTGTGAATGGGCGAATAGTAACTTGATTCTAATTAAAGAAATGATCAAAGATCAAAAAGCATATGTGCCTGTGTGAGAAAATATTAACAAGCACCTCAATTTTAAAAAGGCTAATAGTTTGGATTTTTGAATTTTTCTTAATTACGTATTTTTGAGGGTTTTTATATCCAATTTCTTTGTAAAATTTATGGTAGTAGTGGTATAGTTGAGTCAAGCTGGCTTGCGAGCCTGCTCACTTTCTGGCTTGCCGAAGCTGACTCGTGGCAAATCCAAACTGAGCCTGGGCCTTTATAAACTTGAGTTCATGAGCTCGCGGAGTCTAAATGAGTCGAGCCAACCAGCCTAGAAGCTTCCACAAGCCTTCAAAATATAAGGTATTAGACGCTTATTGTGTTTGGTGTAAACATTATTATTTTCATTGTGAGAACTACTAGTTTCTCAATAACGCAATGTCATATTTATCTCCTAACCCCGTTCCTAGATCTCTCGTGTCTCCTCGCTCATGTCTTTACAATTAGATTTTTCATCTGCTTCGATGGTCATGTAAAAGAGGAAGAACAACAATTAAACTATTTGTGCAAGCTTACACCGGATATCTTACTGCCCATATTGGCTAATTAATTATATTAGCATATAACATCGCCTATCAACAATGGGACATTGATGATTGTCCATTGGTTCGTATATATACCGCATACGTTCATCAATCCTTTCTTATTTACCCAAGAGTGTCATCATGTATCTGAGCCTTAAGAATCGAGACCTATATCGCAATTAAATTCCAAAACACAAGTTACATATGAGAGTAAATCGAACTTAGCCGCAAAGCCTTGGAATTTCCAATTAGTATGGACTTGAACCTTATACGAGCTTTGGACGAGTTGAACTTAGGCTTGAGCCTTACTCAAACCGAGCTCGATCTTGATTTTATCGAGCTCACACAGCCACAAGCCAATTGCAAGCTTGAACCTTTAGTCTGTATGTAATTAGTGTGAAAGATTAGTGCATACAAAGATTAGTACAAATAATTACAAAATAAAAGCATAAAAAGCATAGATACTTTATGCAACTTTAACGCCGCCTGAGATATTCTTGGCGTGGGCTTTTTCACAAATTTAAGTTGTGTTGATTAAACAGCTTTTGCTGCTTTGGCTCATCAATTCATATGACTTTCTAATTAATCAAACTCTTATTACGACCTTCTTTTTCTTTTATTCTTCACACCCCCCCCCCAACCTCTTTTTCTTCAAAAACTATTGGCCTAAAATGGCAGAGTTGCCAAATCAATAGTTTAACGGTATCTTCTTTTTAGCTTATTTATTCAAATAAATTTAGAGGCAATCAGATAAAATGGGACAAGTACAGCTAAGTTAACTAGTTTTGCTTAATCTATATATATATTTTTTATGTTGGGTTGAACTCTAATGACAACACCTCCATCGTGACGAATCCAAGGAACGTATAACCCAACAAAATAAAAATAAAAATGGACCACATATTATATTACAAATTACAATAAGGGAATTATTTACAAGGTAAATTGATATAAGTTTTAATAGAACAAATTTAGTTAACATAGATTTTCAACAAATTTATTACTGAGAAAATTCTCTATATGGTCAACTACTAGCAACTTGATCCAAATCAATAGAAAAAAAAAAAAACAAAGGTAAGAATGGGTGATGGCGGTTCAATTCATCGTCCTTCAATTCATAAGAAGATTTAAAAAGTAAAGGCTGATGTATTCATGTCTGATTGATTTGCGAAACTTTTGAATTTTATTTGATGACACATCGATTAACAAATTAAACCAACACGAACTCTCAAGCTTAACTGTATATTCTATGTCTCCTAATTCTCTTTTTTGCTCTCCACACGTTAGATAACCAAAAATTTAAGAAGAAAAACAAAAACAAAAGGAATGCCCTAGAGGACAACTAAATATTCATGGTTTTTTTTGGGGGGGAGGATAGAGGACGGAGGGGGATTATATAATAGTAGAATAAAATAAAAGTGTACATATCGTCCGAGACCTGATCGATCAATAATGCCTTCCAAATTATATTCATGGCTTCTAGTTGATTATCACGTATTATATTCTTTTATCTTTTTAGTAGAAGGTAAAACAAGATAGACAGAAATTCCCTCTAAGGAACTTATCTTTACCACAACATTATATAAGAGACATGGTGAAAGATAATCTAAGGGTCAACAAATGTGGTTTGACATATACCCAATTCAACTAAATTGTATGTTCTCTTTAACTTATTATAGGCAACTTATTCCTGATAAGCGTTGATCGATCATTATGAATGTTGATTAGGGATGAGCGTCGATCACGGATGAAATTATAATAGAAAATATGACTAAGCATTGATAAAATATTGATTGCTAATGAGTACTGATGAGTCTCCAACAGTATTAAATATTGGTGATAAATACTCATAACAAGCCAAAAAGAGCAAGCGATTAGTTGCAACAGTAAGTTGAGAGGTTCACCTTTTAAGCTACTTACATGGCATTTGCTTGATTTACCTACACTTTGATGGTTTGACTTCTTTCATGTTAATTTAGCATATTTCATTTTGTTAGCTAGCAATATTTCTTTATTTGAATGATTGAGTTCGGTCTTAATTAGTGGCCAATTTAAAATTCCAGCTCTAGACTGTAGACCTGCTGTTCCCAACGTAGTGGTTAACATTTAGAAAATTATAAATTAATTATCAAGTAGATTAGGAAAAAAAAAACCTTTGATTTTAAACTTGTACTACTTGGTAGAGTGCCATACTGCCACGAATCTCGGGAAATTAAAATGTAGAAATATACGATGATGCTTAAATCAAGGAATAATAGACATTTAACAAGTGACAAAGGTGCTCCATTTAGGGGAACATTGTAGCAAGTAAATACTCTTATACTTTTCTAATGAAGAGCGGGGATAATATTGTATTTTTATAATTGTACAGTTTAATATAAATATACATCTAGATTCAAATGGGTGTCCGGAGCATATATGCTTTCTACAACAATGCAAAAACTTGATCGCCTACAAGGACCCGAAAGTTGACATTTCACATTAATTGCTTTCGAGAAACCAATCAAGTAGCGGACATGTTAGCCAATATGGGGATTGAGATTAGATCGAGAGTCATGTTATATCAATCTCCGCCTATAGAAATAAGAGATGTATTGCTTGCAGACTGTATGGGCGCCTACTAGCCCGAACATATATGGGAGATTCTAATAATATCATTTATAAAGCATATCCCCTCTTCCGCACCCAAAAAAAAAAAAATATATGTCTAGACTCTCAGGCTGGGTCAACTATTCCAATTATCTAACTCTTACACTTTCCCTAAACAATCGAATATATAGAATTAAGTCTATTTCCCTAATAATTTAAACTTGTATTTGTTTAATTGTATTCATGTATATCTTACTGAATTACATATTAGCCTGTCATAGGTAAGATCTTGTCTCCCAAAAAAAAAAAAATTGTACCCTGAGTCATCAGAAAGAAGGTGATCGATCAATCGTCAAAAAGAAGGAAAAAGAAGCTGCAGTGATCATATCCTGAGACATCAGCAAGAAGGTGATGAGGAACACATATGCTGGCAATATGAAGTGATCATATCTGTATAAGAATGATGACTTTATGGATTGAACTAAATAGTATGGTCAAACCATAAAAGATAAAATATATGTAATCAAATCAGTATGGCACATTCGATGAATTCAAGCATCCAACTTTTTTTTTGCAGCATTTGATAAAAAATCGACCAATAAACAATAATAATCAATTATTACTATGCCAGCAAAAAGTATACAATCGAATTCTAACCTGATGTGACAATTTAAAAAGTATCACCGTGAAATACAGAGATTTTAATAATAAAATTAAAATAAAGCAATCAAAAATTAGTTGGTAGATAAACTCTTAGTCTAATTAGTGTTAGTGTAAAAATAATTTATTAATTTTGATAAGAAAATATATATATATATATATATATATATATATATATATATATATATATATATATATATATATATATATATTATATATATATATATATATATATATATATATATAGTATATATATATATATATATATATGAAACATCACAAGCCTAACATTGACGCATGGCAAGCTCTCATAGTTTCGACATTAATTCTCAACCTAAATCCACGCCTATTAAAAATAATAAAAATATTTCTAATTTTCAATATTATATTTTTTGCCTTTCTTTATATATATAGATATATATATATATATATATATATATATATATATATATATATATATATATATTATAATATATATATATATATATATATATATATATATGAAACATCACAAGCCTAACATTTGATGCATGGCAAGCTCTCATAGTTTCGACATTAATTCTCAACCTAAATCCACGCCTATTAAAAATAATAAAATATTTCTAATTTTCAATATTATTATTTTTGCCTTTCTTTTTTTTAAATATACATGTTAAAAGATTTTGACTCCAATATTGGTATTGTTTCCTTTTTCAAAAATTATACATAATAAGAGATGGTGAGTAAATATTTACCCATCTATCTTTTACCATTTTTATGCTTATAGTGATACTATCAAATAATAACGAATGGAGATTGATTTTTTGATTTATTACCTTTTCTTTGAACATAAATATAAACATAAGCATAAAATATTAAATGTTAAATACAATATCATAATGGCTGTCATGAATTCTATACATACAAGATACTATTGGCTGTACAGATTAAGCAAAAAGTATAAAATTGTTTTCAATTTCAAGAGAAGAGAAGGGTCTAAGTAATCCTCATCCTGTTCTTTTAGCAGCACCTGTTGATATTTATATTCCATACAAAGATTATTTTTCATAGGTGCATACATATATGATATTTATTTTTGATAAAATAAATACGCACATAATAATCTGTATATTTTAGTTAATTTAAAAAGTCATTGAATTGTGCTTAAAAGGTCATTGAGTTTTTTTTTAAAAAAAATTAAAAAACCTCCATAAGTTTACATAGGGTTGATATATTATTAGTTGTAGGGTTGATATATTATTAGTTGTAATTTGTATACATAGTTATTATACTAGTAAAAACTAAAATATTTTCCTTACATCGCACTGGTCAAGAATACTAGTTTACCAATGAAAAATCGTGCAACATCTATAATAAATATCCCCTAATAAAAATAAATTTAAAACATCAAAATAAATCTGTCTGTCTAAGAAGTTAATAGTAAATATAATGACAATTAGTTGTACACTTATAACATTATCCTTACCATCATTGGGTTCTTCAATGAGTCATTATATCTTAATGTCCTAAACGTCAATAAGCTATAACATAATTGTATAGAGCAAACACTTGTTTGGAATGATTAGATTGCTTTTAAAATGAACATCATTATAGTAGAATCATATGAAATTTTATTGATGACCTATTCCTTAATCAAATTAAGTTGAAATAATTATATGATAACTACCAAATCTTCCTCCACAGCTAAATCACTCTAGAATTTCTAAAGCTATGATAAATCGCACAAGCAATGAGCCAAAAGTTATATTAAAAGTTGAAAAAATTAATGTATTAATCGATCTCACAAAATGGAGAGAATGTTTATTAAAAAAAGATATAAAACTACTGATAAATACCTTGTAACTAACAAAAAATTTTTAAAAATATGAAAATTAGGACTTACCACTAACAATTATAACTTATAAAAACTTCTTACTGGAGTATATGGAGGTTAGAGTTTTTCACATAGAAACTAGAGTTTTTCTTTTCTAAAAGAAGAATGAAAAGCTCCAGTGCAACTACAATTTCAAAACAGCAGATCTCTTTTCTTTTCCATGTATACTAATAACTAGATAAACCAATGAGTCAAGAAACGAGATATTGACATATACTTTTTATGGGGATTTTTTTTTTGGCTTTAATTCAATTGGCTTCTTTGTGAGTAGAGATATCTACAGGGTATGATTGCCTATATATGAATCTATTCAGATCTCATAAGAGTATGACCCACATTGAGAGCTGTTGTTATTATTTATATAACCCTACATTTTTTTAGCCCTCCACCCTTGTGTTTTGTATTTTCAACCCAAAATTACTCAAGTGGCGGTCACTTATTCGTCCCCTTGGTCATGCCATGTCAGCAACTTCGGCCTACAAAAAATTGGGGATTAAGATTTTTGCTTGAATGGATAAGTGTGGGTCACCTATCGGGCGCCTATTCCGGAAGTATTCAACAAGGTTTGGCCAGTCGAGGGGGTTTCAGGCTCAAGGACCTAGTTGGCTACCCTGCACATCACAACAAGGAGTGTTGCAAGTCATGGAAAATCTCATAACCTCGAATATGAAAGGTCACCTTCATGCGAATTGGGTTAAGAGCTCATCAACATTGGAAACCAATATGGAGGTAAAAAATATTATAAAAATGTGGAATTATATAAATCAAAACCAAAAAGTTCGAGGGTGGCATATTTTTCCAAAAGCTTTTAAAAAATTGGTGCATAAAAAGTATTATAATTAAGGTCAATGTAAGCGAAATTTGAATCCTAACTTTTGCTAACAATTTTTATGAATTTTATCAATCAAAATAACCAACACTCGCTTCCGAGAAGACTAAAGAGTATATGTCCATCAGTTTATATCTCGTCCCAAGATAATAAAACAAAAAGGCAAACAGTAAATTGAAGAGGCCTTTGGAGAAGATACATTATTGAAGCTTGAAAATGAAAAAACTGAAGAAGACAGGAAAGAGAAAAATCAGAGAAGAGATAAGAGAAGGGCATGGAGACCTTTGGAAGTGTCCTCTCTTTTTTCTTTTCTGCCATATCCCACCACTTGAAGAAGATAATATAGTAAATGTGAGAGAGAGAGAGAGAGAGAGAGAGGGGGGGGTAATTTATTCTAAACGTGATGCAAGTGAGGTTCTTGGAAGGGTCTATATAAGGGAACCACCCAACATTTGTTTTCTTCACCACAGCAAAGCAAAGCACTGTCTCCAATCTGATTAGCACTGATCAGAATGTATCAACAGTGCTTAATTCTGCATATGCTTGCTTTGACTGCAAATAAATATCTGTTAGTTCATGTTCTTCAAACTGATATATAATATGCCCTAATTAGGGTTCTTAATTTCTCTCTCAGATCTTCAGAAGCCAAACAATAATAACTAAGGGTAAGAGGGTGGTGACAGAAGAGAGTGAGCACACGTAGTTGCTTTCTTGCATGAATTTTGCCATGCTTGAAGCTATGTGTGCTCGCTCTCTTCTGTCGCCCGCCCCCCATCAAGTCCATCTCTCTCTTAGATCTGGTTATGTGATTGATATGCTCTTGCCTCTGATGATTTTGGATATCAGCTAGCTTAATTGATGAAGTTAGCCATTTATTAGTGATCCGTGCACACCCTCCCCCCTTCCCCAAAAGCCCCAGAAAGAGAAGGAAGGAGGAGGAGGAGGAGGAGGAGGGTTTTAAGAGGTTAAGATCTATGTCGTCTAACTTTTTATTTGCAGGTAGCTGGAATTAAGGTATTATTCTTCATATGCTTTAACTTATATGCTTAATTGCTCATCAATCTTGCTCAAACACAATTGTGATGAAGCATTCCCTGTGAAAAGGTTGACATAATGGAGTATAATTAGGACATATTTAGGGCTAATCTTTCCTCTCTCTCTCTCTCTCTTTTCCTTTTTTTTTCCGAGTAGTGATTTTTGCGGGCCAGTGGGTAGGGTTGTTGGGGGTTGGAAAGAGGGTGCTAAACAGAGATGGACATGAGAGAAATAACTTGAAGTTCAGTTAGATTTACAAATTATTTAGATGATCACATAATTTGTGGTTCTGTTGTACTCCATATTAGCAATGAATTCTATGTTTTCTGTTTTCTTGGTTTTTTTTTTGGGGGGGGGGGGGGGGGGGATTATGTGATTGATCCAAAGTATATGCTATTATGGATATATTTTTGCTAAATCAACATGTTGTATATATGATATGCAATAAGATTGACAAACAAATTGTCAGTTTATGTGGATATTTGAACATAACAGATATGAAATATGGTCAAAGAAATAGGAAGCTGAATGATCAGGTAATGCTCAAGCATGCTTTTGGTGGAGATTGAGAAGCCAGGCATCTTGGCCACACCAATGTATAGCAAGTATTAATACATGAAGGTTCCTACCTAGTTATTTAGTCTATTCAATGTCTCTAGTGTTTCTTCATATTCCTTGTCTTCAAGTCTAAATATAATGTATATGTCAATTGGCTATAGTTCCATTGGCTTCATATTTGCACCTCAAATCCTCCAGCTCCATAATTGCAAGGAGGATTCTTGATATTTGAATTGTGTCTATTTCATTGTCTTGAGTTCATCAAAAGAGATGCTAACAATTGATCATATGTCGATACAACTTGTACATATTAATTCAAACAAATTGAATTAAAGGATCGTATACCTAATTGATCAGATGTCATTTATCCATTCATACATGTGATCCTACCTTTAGATGATTTAAAGGGAGACTGCTTTTCACATTCATTCCTACCTTAGCTAACTTGCTAATCATCAGAAGTTAGATTTCACTGGCCGTGCCTACGATGATGTAACTTGCGATTTGTTAATGCTGCAAATGATAAATTCAGTTTATACATGACATAAAGGGATAACACATGTCTAAGTTCCTCCCCCCCCCCCCCCCCCAAAATAAAAAGGAAAAGAAATTGTCCCATCTATGTTTTATGAAACAAAATTCTTGCCAGCCTCTCTAGAATATTAATGTACTTGATATGATTATGACTTCAAAATGCACGTAATGAATGTGGTAGTATTAATCTTATGAAAATAAAATTTAAGATCGAGATCAATATATGTGTAAAATCACGTTCAGTAAAGAGCACTGATTGTTGTGAAAATTGTGGAAAAAAAGGGTGACTCTTGTGAAAACTATGAAAGAAAAGAGTCACTTTGGGAAAATTATGTACTAACGTGATACACACACACACACACACACACACATATATATATATATATATGATATATTTAGAGAGAGAGAGAACATTGGAAATTTTTTTCTTTTGTTGTCCTCTTAATTGATTGGAGAAGTAATTTTTTAGATCCTTCTAAGAAAACAAAACCCTAGATGAGTACAGAACAATAAATACTTAGTGAAGAAGTAGAAGCAGGAAGAACCAAATTGATTTAGGTGATTCGATCTAGTCATAAAGAGATGAAGTTACTTTGAAAATATTAGGTGATAGTGCAGGCCGAATTTGTTCCCAAATCAAGCTTAATCATAATTATAAATAATTACTCCATTGCATAAGTTCCCTGGCAACCTAGTACAAGTTTATAATGTAATTAATTACCAGCCTTATTATTGGTCCCCTACCTTAAATAAAAAGTTCTTAATTAATTGTCTACCCTTCACATTAATTTTATATAAGCAAACAATTAATGGATGTAATGTTACTTTAGTTACTATCCTTTACCTAATTATGTGGTACCAAAACATATATAAATGCATCTTTTCTTAAGGTTCTTCCCTTTCTCCCTTAACTTGCGGTTTTACAAATGAAAGTGGAAGTGGTCCACAAGCTAAATAGTTCCCTCATCCTTCTAGTGTTATGGAGAGAAGATATTACATGGTTTAACTAATAAATCTCTCAAAAAGCTGGTATAATGAAGTTCTGAATATGATCAAAACGGTATTGGTTGGTCTTTATGGTTTCCTTCAGACTAGGTATTATAATCCTATTTTCAATCAAAAGTTTAAGTTGATAGCGGAAGGTTCAGAAAACTTTAATGCTATAAAATGTACAAATTCCTGAATGAATGCCTTTTAGGGTTGAAGCTTTGTCATTGTATATATAGAGTATTCTCCCTTGCTTTACTATAATCATACAATATGGGGGAAATGCGAGTTTTGACCTTTGAGCTTGATATCTCTTCCTTCAAAAATGGTTCAGATACCATATGAAGGGGCCATCTCAACTAAAATCTAAACAAAGTAACATCGATACAAGTTTAGGAAAGTTCAGTTTTTATACTCCTCTAACACACATATAACGACAGTGAGATTCAAGCGATAGGCCAAGAGCATCGTTCTTAATCAACTTGTGACTTGAGGGTTCTACTAAGGACTGTATACATTTCAAACAAATTATTAATGCTTAATTTGGAGCCTAAGAAGCAGGCCAGTGTAATTAATATAGTAATGACTAATGAGACCTCCCATCTCATACATGACTGGCGTCCTAATTCATCAACTATTAACTTGAAGAACATGAAGAAACCCTAACAAATTAAACAACCACTACCTGAAATACTTGTACTGTGTTGAGATATAAAATGTGGTCAAGATAGCAAGGATGACGTGGCCCAGAAATGGTTCTCAAGTAGTGAGTAGCCGGTAATTAATTAATTGATGACGTTACTAATCTATTATATTAATTGATTAATAATATATTGCATGTCAACTTCCATTAACTGATTCCCTATATATCATCAAATCATTACGTAACAAAATGGGAAGTTGTGGGGGGATGATTCCAGTGTTTAATTTGGCTATTAGTTTAGAGTTGCTCTTGTACCTTATAAGGAATCTGTTTCCTTGCCTGTCGAACTAGGATTTGTCATGTCTAATTACTCCAAGAATATGAACTTCTTGTTGCCTTTGACGGGTTCAAAGTACTTCTTTCCCTGTCGCTTGTTTCACTCCTATATATAATTGACAATCTGGCAAGGTTCTTGTAAGTTAAAAAGGTTGTATATATATCTATCTCAAGCTAATTTAAAATGTAAAAATATTGGCTACCTTATCTGATAAGAGTGATGATATATGTTTTACTAAAAGGCACATTTAAAGTGTCTTGTGTAACCAAAATTTATAAGTTATATGATTTAAAATTATCACCAAATTCTCAATAGTTATGTGTGATTAATTATAACTTGTGAGATTTTAGTATTCGTCATCTAGGAATTCACACTGATCGGATCAACCCTATCTGCAAAGGCGCATAATTATACGCATAGTTTTATAATAGTAAGAATTTATGAATAAAAAGTAATTTGACACAATTTATAAGTGATAACACCTTTCTACTATTCAGTTGTACCATTTTTTTAATTTAATAAACAGTAATAAAATTTTTAGCTGGAACAAGACACTTTTTAAGTGTCGTATAATAAGATATTTATCATTTGCATCTGATAAATATTTTGTTGGGAAGGATTCAAGGAGGGATAAGAGACTAGTCAAACCAAGACTCATGGCAATAAGCTCAAATGAATTCTATTTAAAAACTAATTGGCAATAGGAGAAGCATAATCTGATATATTATGATCCTTCTCACTAAATGTGAAATAACTTTGAGAATTCCACTCAAGCAGGATGTGGGGGAGTTAGATGTTATTTCTTTATCTCTAAATCACCAAGAGGTTTAATTTGTTTCTTAGATCCTGAATTTAAACTACGTTACTATCAGTTACCTACAAATTAAAAAAAGTAGAAAGTGAAATATAATTTAAATAAATAATTTTCTTTAAACTGTACATATGATGACCTTGCAAAAATAAATATGTGACGTAGTCCTTCACTAGGAAGCTTCCAAGGTCCAATAACGCAGCAGTGAGCTAGAATGAATAATGCATGCATGACAGGAAAATGTGGTCTAGGAATCTATGAATGAGTAAGCCAGAGCCGGATGCAATGTCTCCGGAATTCTACATTAAATTCAATTAATTTTCTCAATGATTTCCCTTAAATTAATTCAATTAATTATCCCAATAATTATTTCCCTCCAAGGTAATGGAGGCTTAGTGGTTGAAGAGAATTTTAGAACTCTGTCTTAGGATTCGAGCAAATAAGGTAAGATGCCTAAAAGCATTAAAGAATAAATTTCTTTTTTAAAAAAAAATTATACATGTGTGCCCATTTATGCACTAATTCAATGAACCAAATCCTGAGTATTTAATTTAATTTGCTATTTTGAAATTTTATTTGTCAATAATTAAGAGTTTTGTACTTGAATATGCTTTAGTTTCGAATAGCATGACACATAGCCATGGAGGAATGGATTTGTCAAACGCCAAGTGTGAGAATATGTTTTTGAATATTATGTGTTGGGATAATATCTAGGAATTAAAAATTCTGAGTGCCCACTAATTAATGAGATCTTAGATAAGTGGTTAAAATTAAAATTCTGAGTATATTAAGTCTCAGATTCGATTTCTCATCATTTCGTTATATTATACTGCCTTCTGACTCATTGGAACAAAAAAATAAAATAAAATCTGAGTGCCCCATATTCCGACGGATACTGTGCATTTCTGCCATTTCACAGTGACAAGCATTGCACAAATTGTGATAACAACGTAGTAATTTCCGCCATTAAAAATTCTTACTGGGATTGTGACTTTGGGCATGTTCTATTTTGCGATAAGATACAGCTGTAAACTCTGAAAAAATGTAAGGAGTTGTAAGAAGCTATAAGAAGCTGTAAGGAGTTGTAAAAAGATATAAGAAGATGTAAGGAGTTGTAAGGATAGATGTAAGGAGTTGTTGAATTATTGAAGAGTTGTATAGTAAAATTTGTAACAATTATGATATATTAGTCATATTTACGACTAAAATTTGATACCATCACTAAACAATATATTTCTTAATATAATTGAAACGAAATATGTTTGTTTTACAATGAACATTTTGGATGAGAAATAAGAATATTAAAATAATAAACTTCTTGAAAATAAATCATTAACTAAGTTAACTACACAACAATAAAATATATTAAACCCCATAAATTTTGTCAACAAAATTTTGTATTTTTGTACACTTGAGGTGATTTTTTATATTTACATTAGTCTGATCCAATAAGCAAAGTATAACCAAAAAAAAAAAAAAAATTTTTTTGACAAAATTGAATACAACTCTTAAAATGAAATCTTATTTTAAGTAAGCAATTTTAAATGTAACTGTATGGTCAATATTGTTACCAAGAAATTTTATAAATAAATCCTTAAAACATTATTCAGCAGTGCTTAAAATACGAAAATTGTATTGTCATATTGAACAACCACAAATTGAAAATTATCTTCCAAAATCCCAAAAAAAAAAAAATTGTATTATTATATTAAATAATTTTATTATTTTGTATAACAAGCGCATATCAATCTCAGCAAGGGAACCAAATTTGGAACGACTACCAATTATTCAATTGCATAATGGCAGCAACAAAATTGTCATTGATAAACTTAGAGATGAAATAACTATAATGCTTTTATTGTATACAGTTTGACAGTTTTCATATATGCTTCAAACTTAAATATGAACAAAAATTTTGTATTATAATTTTAAAAGTATGGTCACTTATTCCATCTGTAATAATATATATTGTTCACGTCGAAACTCAAATATAATTTACGTCGTTATATTTTATTTTTTATTTTTATATAAATATTGTGTTCATAAGATATTTACAAATTTTGTATATTGGCAGCATAATTAAAAAGATACATATTTTTGTAATTAATAGAAATGAATGTCGTAGAAAATTTATATAGGATGTGAGAAGATGTAAGAAGATCCAAGGAGATATAAGAAGATGTAAGGAGCTGTAAGAAGATTTAAGAAGATGCCAGGATTATGTTAAGAATATAAGGAGCTGTAAGGAAATATAAGAAATTGTAAAGAGATGTAAGCTCTTAGCTAGATTTTAGTGCTTGTATGATGTCTAGTTACACATTTTTTATCTTCTGGCAACTAATTATTGGAAAAAAAAAATCGCGTAGTAAATAAACAAAATTTGCCAACTGCATTGATATATTCACACTTTATATGAAAATATAAATATTTGTTTATTGACATAATATCTATAGATTCAATCAAGCACATTTTGGCTTAAAAATTAAAATTGAGATTCTAAAGGTCCTAGATTCAATCAATCACGGTGCAATACATATGAAAATGTGTAAGTATAGCTTCAATTCCTCTAAACTCACAAAAATCAAAATCCGCAAATGCTACGCTTCAGATAAAAAGTACTGTGTCAGGATCAAGAATTTGGATACAAAATTCATAACCACATTCGATTCCTTTTTTTTAGTTCGCACAAATTCAAATAATTACATCGGATAAAATTTTGCGGGTTTAGTCCATTCTGAAAAAGCCACTGAGATTAGAAAATTAAATCAATGAAAATTTTGTTCATAAATTTAATTAATGGGTGACTTTGCAATACTTTCTTCTTCGGAGTCTATGTGTTTTCCTTTTTGTTTGGGGGGGGGGGGGGGGTTGTTACTGTAAACAATAAAATTACACTAAATGTTCCATAATCTATGTTCTGTGAACTATAAACTCAAGATTTAGATTCCATAAACCATGTAAATTTCTATTTTAATTGACAAAAGTCGTTAGAGATTATTAGTTGTTATTGAAGGCTTAGATTTAATAGGATATAACTTTCCTTAATTCCTTTTACAAAGTATATCCAGTCCTAAATGTAGAAAATATATTTTCAATTTTAAATCACCAATAAAATTGTCGAATTCATCACATTTTTTTTGTGTGTGTTCAAATGAACTGCGAAGGTAGTACAATACAATGAAAGGAGGGAAAATCAAATCTGAGACCTAATATACTCAGGACCTCAATCTTAACCACTTGACTAA
This sequence comes from Carnegiea gigantea, assembly GCA_029747015.1. Classification (NCBI taxonomy): domain Eukaryota; kingdom Viridiplantae; phylum Streptophyta; class Magnoliopsida; order Caryophyllales; family Cactaceae; genus Carnegiea; species Carnegiea gigantea. The sequence goes on along the minus strand of JAKOGI010000133.1, from coordinate 744,857 downwards.
GATTTCATTGGTCATAACATTTCTTTCCGAAATTTACATTAACCATCAACAATACAACCATGTAATTTTATTTCAAATATCTAGATGGGATCGACAGAGAGAAACGAATTTCCCTTTGGGGGGGGGGGGGGGGCTAAAGAGGGCAAGTAACAGTCGATCACTAAATTCGGGGGGGAAATTCATTCCACAGAAATCTCACTTGGCCAACAAATTACGGAGAGACTCTCGGTGAGTCAAATTTTCCCAGAATCTACACTGAAATCTGAGGACAACCATTCCGTCTTCCTATCATCTGTCCCTCGAGGACATACAAATGACAGCTAATATTTCAACCGCGAGGCAATAATTTTGAATCTGACAAACAAATATTTCCTTTTTGTTTTCCTACTATTTTCTTCCTAAAAAATGGTAAAACCATCTATATTTGCCGTGGCCAAGCAACTTGCTCTCAAATATGTATGCTGCAAAACACATCTCCCACGAACAAACCTCAAAAAATAATCATCAGTTCGTCACCCCACATTGTGATCATGAATCGCCATCTTTCTCTTCAGTGTTCAAATCTTCAACTTCATGGCGCTGCCCATCTTCGCCTGCATTGGCATGTTGATCTTCTTGTACTTCTTTACTATCATGAACGCCATTTTCTAGTGTAGTTGAGCTCCCATTTTCTGATTTGATTTGAAGATTGGCACTTTGAGTTCGTCTAGGGATTTCTCTTGCAGATGAAACAGAAAGGAGACGGGATATTCCATCCAATGAACTCTTTGCTTCCATAATAAGGGCAGCGCCACCAGGGTAACAACGACCAAAGCAAGTTGCACAATGAGGAAAAGCAACCTAAAATTGAGAACATGAATCAGTCATCATAATGGACATAATCTTTGTAAAAGTGGAAATGAGTAGAGCAGGCATTTAAGGCTTGTGAACTAGCTAAGCGCCAAACTTGAAATATCCAACTCGAGAAAGCTTGAATTAGTGTGCCAGTCGGCTCATATAGGGATTAGAAACAGATCACTTTTATTTTAAGTTCACTTTCTAGAAGGTCAATCCATCATCAAGTTAGACAAAAAGCTCAGTAGATAATTGTCTTTTAAGTGTAAAGTTTGCAATTCAGTAAGCAAAACCCCTTATGATAAAAGGCCCAAAGATGCAAAGTTTACAAAAAGGGCCTCCATTGAATTAATTAATTTACTTAAGGCTTGGAAAGTTGAAGAGTGAACAAAGCTATGCAGACGCAAGAGCAAACCAAGGCTTAGATTCTGTTAGGCCCATTTCCACCTGTATTGCTTCAACCAGATAGAAATGACCCCCCCCCCAAAAAAAAGAATGAAACCTCACCTCCATGAATGCTCGGCAAAGCGAGAAGAAAAGTGCCGATTCGTTTTCTCGAAGCATACGTGTCTCATTATATCTAAGTAATGAATCATGAACAGCTTTTAATCCCTTGGCTAATTCCTGAGCAAGAATATGTTTCAAGCTCACAGGAGCACAAGGTCGTAGTTCATTCATTGCAGCTGATACACCTACAAGGATCAAGAGGGGCAGAAGAGAGGTTAGCCAAGTGCTTCAATTGAAGGCATGCTGATAAACCGAATCAGTAAGCATATAGTTATTTGCCGAATAGCAGTCATAACTCCCCATGTATGCAAAATTCCTAAGCAAAAGCAAGTCTAAAAAGTCAGTGGCCCCATGGGAAATTACATGTGGTATTTTCAACATTAACAACCTGAACAATGTCCCAACTGTAGAATTCATCTACCAGTGGTTCAAGCTTAATGATTCCCTCAAAAGCGTGACGATTAGAAAGTCGAATACTTTTCCTCACATGTTGACAAATACATTCATCCAATGCTTTCATTTCTTCTTGAATGTATGAAGCCAATAACCTTACCATTTATAAATACAGCAAGGGGGGGATGCTCCATCAAATATGAAGGCGGAGTCACATCTTCTAGACTATCTTCACCAGCAGTAACACCCGAAAAACCAACAGCTGGCAATGGGACCCAGCGGTGTGAATCCAGGACAAGCTGCCCAAGTACGCAGAGTGAAAAAAGGATCACTTGGAATTGACAAGAAAATACACAATGTTTCAGGACACTAGCATATTTCTTTACCAGGATCCAAGAACCAATAAATTACCTGAAAATTTTCAACGGCAGTGGTGATATTCTTCATGAATAAGTTGAGAACTGCCCTGGAAAGAGAGAAAACATAGTTGGAAATTCATGAAACTAAGAGGCCGAACCAGTATCTAAATATACACTTACTCTTCAAATAGTGATGGAAGCAGACTTCGGAAATCCAATCCAACCCAACCAAGCCCCATCGCACAATACTGTCAAAAAGCACGACGACTGAGCATAAGATTCAAGATCAGCAAAAGTTTTTTGTACCCAGCCTAACTGGCTAACTCAACTACTCGATTCAACAAAATGGGTCAGAGGAAGATTCTCTAGGGGCAACTTCAAGAGGGCTGCGCCCACGAGACGTGATCACGCCAAGGAGTATGACATCCTCAAAACCAGGAACTTAGATCATTCATGGTCTCTTCTGATGTATAATAATTACATTTGAGTTCTAATGGATAAGCCAATTCTACTGTTTGGATACACAAGTAATCCAGTCTTCGGATTGGTCCAATGGTATCTACACTCGTAACACAGCTAGCATTCTAAATGACCACCACAACCCAGTCATTTAAATTTCATGCTCTTTTACAAACATTAGAGTTCAAATTGAGTCACAGCATTTCATTCAAAGATTCAGAAGCAAAATATTCCAATCAGTTTCGAATCAAATGCAATTTGAAATTTTGAACACAAAGATCATGCATTAACTATCAAAAAGATAGATGCAAGTAATCAGCACTCAGGCTGTTAATTGCTCTCCAATCAATCTGAATGCAGCTTCAAGAAGGTCTGAACAATGTGGCTAGTGGCTACTTGTCCTGTTAGCCTCCAACAAATAGAACATGTTATCTTTGTGGGTGTTTGTCTTCAATGATCTAACAACAACATGTGCTGCCTTTTGGTTGACATTTGAATATCACTTTTTCAGTAGAATTTTCAAGAACCAAACAATTAATATTAAATACAAATCTCACAGCTATAAAATCATGAATCGGAGTCTCTACAATGTCAATATCACATTGCGGTTGTGGATCTATATCAAAAAGACAAAAAACTTCAACTGCCACTATACAAGAGTTCATATATTTAGAAAATAAGGCACATTGTTGAGTGTTGGCCCTTAGGAAATCAAAAGCCATGAATAATATGGTGTCTAATTAATATAATATGGTCTCCGACTCTCCATCCACTAGATTTTTCTGTCAATGACCAGAAGGATGCTGAATACCACCAATGTTCTCATCAAGAAAGGCAAACAAGATTGACTGATTTTGTGTTGCTGTAGCTCAGAGAATACCAAACTGATGCACCATAATGTTTTGTCCCTCATTTCCATCAAATAAGATTAGATAAGAAAGCATTTATAATAAACCACAAAAAACCAAGCATAAGTTCCTCATCACCCCTCTTCCTGCCACCCCAGCTGGCCACTAGAATAGATGGAGTGGTTTTGTTTGGTTAAATTTACTGGTGCAAAGGGATCACAAACATGGATGCTAATCACTCCAGCATTACTGATGACTACAAGCTTGAAAGCAGAATTTTTTAGGCTACTGAAATGGCCTATAAGGCAGCATTCAGCTGACTGCTCTAGAGACTGACCATAATTAGGATGTTCGCGCACGTGTTGGTTTTGTTTGGTTAAATTTACCGGCTCAAAAGAACAGTGAAAATGGTAGCAGCATAGCTGACATGTTTCTAGATACTATACAATTAATCTGAAGTTTAGCATAAACAGCAAATACTCTCCTGTGCCAACTGATTTACTACTCTACAAGTTAATATGCATCAGTGTCTGGTTCCATTTGTCACAACAAATGAGGAAAAGTATGTCTCAAGCTGCATCATTGTACACAAAAATCGAGATCAAACAATAAATCAGTTAAACAAGCACACTTACCATGCATTGATCCAAGATGTTTGACAAAGAACCTCCTTCAGTTATCTTAGGAAGCATATGCTTGAGAGTCCTAAGATGAGATGTAATTTGATGCATAGCCCAACTAAAGAGAAGTCCTCCATCATAGTTTTCCTCACTTCCAGATGTGTCATCAGCAAATATGGCTCTGTACTGGTTGACAACATCAAACAAATGCATCCTATGACAGTTTACCATTCCCTTCAAGTATTCATAAGGGTTTCGTTGGTCCAGGTCATCAAGAATTCCAGTGAGCCATGCCTCTCTACACCTCAAGAACTGCAGCGAACATACGATGCAGTGGGAAGAATATAAATAAATGAGATACAGAAAATAAAGTTAAACCAAACAAAGGTTTTCCTTTTCAATTGGCAGGGAATTAAATGGTTTCCTACAAAAAAAATTCAAGCTGTTAAACCCAGTCTCACCTGCAAACGCATTTCATACTCGCTAAATACACCAATTCGACGTAAGTATCCAATAATACGAAGACATTCTGGCAGCTGCAATATCCAATCATGTCAAACTGAGACTTGCCCCTCTTTGGAGAAATTTTCAAATGATAAAAATGCATAGAGACAAGAATCTTTTTTCAAATTCATGCCAAATTTTAACAGGATATGCCATCATGTCAAATCCAACTCCAAAGACATACACTGCGGTCCTCCATAGGCAGGGTGGGAGGTTTTTTCCCCCCTCCCCCTCCTCTTTGGGGGGAAAGGGGGGTATGTACTAGCCTCACCCCTAAAATTCTAGAAAGACTATTTCCACTGTACCCTAGGTTCAAAAAGATTACATGCAACTACAAGAAGATTACTTCAGCGCACTATTACAGATTACCTGAATATTCGATCTAAGCTTCTGGAGAAGTTGTGCCAGTAGAGATTGAGTTGTCTGCTTAACCTCTGCAGCCAAAGCTTGGATGACAGGAATCCTTTACAAAAACAACAAACAAAAAAGGCAATTGTGAACAATATATGCACGTCCTTAAGACAAGTTGAAGTCCACTGCAAACTGGCACAAAAGGAAAGTTGGGAAAATGAATCTCACTTTGGATGCATGGTGGTTAGTTTGCTAACAAAAGCTTCCAAGTCAAGAGCTTCATCATAATTTCCATTTCTCACACACCTGAACAAAGACATGTACAAAGGGAGGCTCAGGATGCAGGAGTGAGTCCACCCATACACATTAAGAAAAAACTAAGCAAAGAAGAAAACATCCAGAAAATGGCCAAAAAGTAGCGCATAAAACCTTCAAAACAGGATTTTATCAGCTTAACAACCCATGGTGCATGATCAAGCACAGAATATTTCAAAGAATGATAGCAAAGTGCCCATTGTGACAAATGATAAACAAACCAAGCAAAATAATGAGTTGCATCAGAAAAGAGATCGTGCAGATAAAAACTTACACTTAAAAAATGTTGGTTTGGTCATCATAAAGTAATATTCAGTATTACTTATCAAAAAGAACTCATGCAATCATACCAACACGAACATCTCAAGATGAATCCTCAACTGATCTCATTATTCATTATGATACACTAGACCACAAAGCTGCCCCCACAAAATCACGTGCAGGATATGCTAGTTATCCAACATTGGCTCCAATAAGAAAAACACTTTAGAATCAAAAATTTGTTTTTACTTAACAGGTGACAAGAAAAGCAACCATCAGAAAACGATGTAAAGAAACTGGAATATGCAAATACATGGCAGTAGACGGTAACTATAGCAAGCAGATTCTGTGTTTTTTTATACGATGACAACTACACTGACAAGATATTGTAAATTTTATGAGACGAATGGCCTCTTTTAGTCTCCTATTTTTGTTCTCCTATTTCACATGACTAGTTGACAACTTCAGCATGTACCAGGCTACCAGCTAATAAAAACAACCCTCTAAGGCCTCTAGTAATCTGGAACTTGTGAGCATTACAGCTTGATATGTACATACGTGTCCATAAGCTGAGGAATTTCAAGCAAATCAAGCAGGGTACTATGATTTGCTAGTAATGTTTGGTTCATTTTCCTCTTCTCCAGAATCTGCTCAGCAGATTCAATGAACTCTGTGCAACCAGATGTCAACTTCGGGACTTCAGAAATCTGCAAAGAAGGGTAAAAGCACATATTAAATAAATAATTATCAAATGCCATGGTCAACCTTCTCTACTCCATACAAAATTATAAAGGAAAATGTACAGTGGAAGCTAATTGCAGGTTTATTTAATGAACAATTAAAATGCATAACTACCTTCCATACCAGCTGCATAAACTGGTTTCAGACAACACCTAACAGTCAGAAGACTGGTTAATTACAGGATTCTCATTCAGATAAGTATTGCCATGATGGTTATGAGTATTTGGAGAAAACAATGCGCAATGATGACAATGCTTTAATAATGATATCACAGAGTATCATTTTTCAGTGCGACATAAACTTCACTTAATCAGTAGCTATATGTCTATATCAGTATATGGCACCCAAGGGTTTCAATTTTGTATAAACTTCCTGGATGGGTCACTCTTTGTTCTCAGCTCTCAACATATATCTAAATCTCTCATTAATCCTCCAAAATCCCTACACTGTCAAGACACCAATAATAATTTAATGTTAAAATGCATCATAAGGTAGATTTAATGTTGGATAAGGTAGACCTAATCTTGGAATTTGGAAGTTGGTCCTTTTGGATATTTGGGGGTATATATGGAAGGAAAGGAACCGATGGATTTTTGAGCGCAAAACTTTATTCCTTCAGGATTTCAAGCTCTATTGTCTGAGAATATTGTATAGTTGGAACCAAGTGCTCAATTGTGGTACAAAGATGTCTCTTTTGGAATTCATAGATAAAAATAATGCAAGAGAGCTTGCGGGGATTGAAGATTTTTCTATTTGCCTTGTTGCACATGGGTGTCATCCCCTTGGTGCCTTGTTAATATATTTGATTACTCAAGTAAGATACAAAATCTATTACTTGCATCAGAAATTTGGGATATAAATGAATGAAAAGGCGGAGGGACTCCACTTTCACTGGTCAGACAATCGAGAAAGGCACAGAAGACAGGATGTGAACATCTAGCAAGGTCCTAAGTTGCTGGCAATCTTCACATTGAACCCTCAGAAAGAGAAGGATTTAGAGAACTGCCACCCCTCATACATCTGCTCCTCTCTCTGGGCTCTTCTTATTCCCGTCCCTATAAACCCCCAGAAAAATGGTGCCATTCATAAAACCCACCTGTAGGAAGATGGAATCTCTGAGATCATCCTTCATACATTTTGAGAGCAAATGGGCCTTATAGCACCCTTCAGCACAACAAGTACACTCTTAAACACACAAGTCCAGCGTAAATTATTGGTTGGCCAATTTGTTCAATGTGATTGTGATCCTGGAGACTAATGAGATGCCGGATGAATGGAAGTTAGGACATCTATGCTGCTTTAGAAGACAAAAAGCAACATAGAAAACATCTCCAACTACAGAGGTATTAAACTTATCAGTTACACTATGGGATTATGGGAGAGGCTGACAAAGAAGCAGCTAAGAAGGGAACCAACAACATCCGAGAATCAATTCAGTTTTATGTTGGACGGAAGCAACGCCAAAGCCATAAACCTAGACCAGCATACAATAGATTGACAAAGACAGACAAAGGGACTTGCATATTATGTTTATGGATTTGAAACAGTATTATGAAGGAGTGCAAAGAGAGCTCACATGGAGGTGTTCACAGAAAAAGGTGCAGTGATCACCAACATTCAAGCTATCAAAGACATGTTTGCTGCAGTGAAAACCTGCGTTTGTACACTTGCGTAAGATACTGATAACTTTCCCAGCAACATCAAGCTCCACCAGAGTCTCCTTAAGCCCCTTTCTCTTTGCTGGTCGTGAAGGCGCTCAAGATGAGGTACCATGGTGCATCTTTTATCTTGAACCCTTAATGGCCAACTATCTTTCAACTTTTGCTCAAAATTCGAAAAAATTTGTCCTCAAGCTCTTTTGTTTTACCTAATGTCGAAAACAGCCTCACTACTTTTCAAGCTTAAGACCCTACGTTCCGACTCTTACAAACCTCACTTCGGCGAGACCCCCCCGCCCCGCTCAAAAGTTGCTGCCTATTGTTTTACAAAAGAAAATGTAAACTGGGTCATATGAGCAGAAGAGAAGTGGTGTGACTCACAATAACCACTCAACTGCAAAGTGCTTGCAGTCAATCATTTCAGAGATCTTTGAAATTTCATCTTTTCTGCAAAGCTCACAGCTTCTACCTTGTTAGCCTTCTATTTACACAGAATGATGCGCAAGAAATACACAGAAGTTAAAAGGAGGACTCTTTAATCTAGAGCCTAGTCCAGTACTTGGATTGTCAAGATATAAGGTCAGAAACCTGGTCTCGAAACAAAACAAAATTTACGTCCCCTCAAGAGAGTTAATTTAAGTCCATTTCAACACATGAGCTGTAGAATGAATAACACAAGTCATCATAACTTGCAAATGTCACTAGGATTTATTAAGTTTTATTAGAGGGAAAGAAAAATAAGTTGGGGGAAAAAAAAAAAAAACGATGCATCAAAACCCGAGAAACTACAAACTTTGAGATGACAAATATACAATTTAGCCTCAAGCTATCATTTTTCAGTGACGCATGCAAGTTAAACAAACGAATGCGATCGATCAAGCTCGAAACATTGAATAACAGACTTGCTTCAGGTATGCAAATGAACACAAGCACTGAATTATGCATTAACCTACAACTGAGAGATTCAATTGTTACTGTTCTTTAGCAATCAAGAAGAAATTACGAACGATCTTGAGATCAAATCAAACATATAAGAATCCATAACAGATAACAACTTGTAGCGAAATGAAGCATACCAGGGATTCAAGATGCTTGTCAATGGAGGAAACCTCTTCCCTAATAGAAAGCAAAGCATCAGCTGCGGATATGAAAGAGCGGTAATTGGAGACGGCCACTTCCTGCATCTGCCGCCGAATCCGCTCCGCATCGACTCGCAGAAGTTCCGGCTCCTGCAATCAAAATGCAGAATCAATGAATCAATCAAAACCTAAAACTACAGAAATTGAAGAAATAGCAGAGAGAAAATTGAAAAGAGAAAGAATGAGACCTTGTGGAGGCGATCGAGAGTGAAAGAGAGGAGCTCGGAGACATAAGGCTGCTGAGAAACGGAAGCGAGAGGGATGAGACCTGCGACTTCGCCATTTTCTTCAGAGGTGAGTGACTCCATTGATTCTCTCTCGATCCTCTCCTTCACTCCAAAGGCGAGATTGATGAGTGAGGAAGACTCGGATCAAAGTGTGTTTAGGGGGCGTTGAAGATGGTCAGTTCAGTGTAACAGGGGACGCTGCTGCAAGACGGTTTGATCTCGGGGAGAATGGCAACTAGTGTAACATGTATCTTTTCAATTCCGGAAAGGAATTTTTTTTTCCCCCCTTTTAATTGTCATAAGAGCTTAAAGTTTGTGGCATGGGGGAAAAAAATAGACTACTAGAAATAAAATTTAGATTGAGCAAGTCGGAAATTGAATGTTTGGAATGTAAGTTCAATGAAAGAGAAGACAAAATAGTTGAAAGAAATCATTATTAGCGACGTGTTGAGATTCTTCGAGAAGTTAAAACACTTGAACTTGATTGTATCAACTAAGGGAGATCTCAATGAGATCGCTGTTCATCTGATAAGGGGGATGACGAATTGGAAGAATGCATTCCGAGTGTTGTGTTTTGTACGATAAGATCCCAACACGATTTAAGTGTTAATCAGTGTTAATTGGTGCCTTTGGTGCCAAACAGTGTTGAGCGTTGATTTTATATATATATATATATATATATATATATATATATATATATATATATATATATATATATATAATATATATATATGAGTGTGTGTGAGAGAGAGATAATTTGAGAAGATCATGCCTTTCGTGGTAAAAAGCCAAACGTAGAATTTCATCTTTGTGTTTTGACAATGTAATTAGGGATATTTTATTTTATCATATACGTTTTACACAATAGAGAACATGTATTGCTACTTACTATATGTTTTAAAAGACATTACTAATTAACAAAGGGTGTCATGGACAAGATAATCCAACGTGTAAATTTGGAATCTAGTATTCCAACCTTACGGGATGTTTATCTTTAATATATCACCACCATATCGGCGGTTCTTTGACTTGCTAATTTGATATCATATTAACTTATTCATCACGTGTTAATGGGACAACATTGACTTTTTACAACATCACCATTCAGATGTGATAAGTGAGCCAGGACCTTATTTATTTTCTAAATTTTGAGGGTATTTATTTTATTTGTAGCACCGTTATTATCATCGGCAGTTTTATGCACTTATATAAGAGGTTACTTATTTATCATACATAGATAGCGTATTTTCATCCCTTTTTTGCAGTATCATCGTCGTTCATCTACGTACCTGCGATAAATAAGCCACTACACAATCAAATTGGCTAGGCAAATATTGCTTACATAAAATTAGATATTAAAAATAAATATCCCCAAGGTGAGCTGGTTGAGCACTATTTTTAAAAGTTAGATTATTCTTGACCAAAACCCACAAAAGTGGGATTATTGTATCCAAAAACCCTTAGAATAAACATATTAAACTACTAATATTTTGATTTCATACTTGGTATATTTACTCCGGATTTCATTTTTTCTTGAAAATTTGAAATTTTAAAGCCAAGAGCTCATACGTGGACGTCCAAACCAAATTTTAACAGCAAATACTGCATGCTACATAAGGTGTATCATGAGGAGATTGTCATCCCCGATTATGAGGCATATCCTTTTATGGTAATTTTTAATAATAATCCGGATAACTACTAGTTTATTTAAGGGTACGTGACTGTAATAAAAGCCAGTAAGCCACTGCTATGTTAATCATCCCTAATTTAGAAGGTCACCCTAAAATATATTATTAATCACCGCAAAACCTCTAAGAAGTCACCCCTGAAAAAGATTGCCTCATAATAATTCTTATATAAGACAATCTCATCCAAAAATTTATATATTACATATGGCATTCTAAGTGAACTAATATACTTTAAGAATTGAGGCCAAGTTTCTTCTTCTTAATTATTTTTAGGTTGTTGAGTCAAAATCAATGTCCAACTCTCAACAGGGGAGTTCACGTAGCAATTTCTTAATAACTTGGTCACTCATTTATTTTTCTTTTCCAACCAATATGACCGCATGTATTATGGAGATGAACCTTTATTTTCATTTTTCAGGCGATCCATTTCCAATAACTCCATAGTTAAACATATTTATTATGACATCCTTGTACCTTAAAAAGGAGTAAGGATTGTTACTATTTATATGAACAGTATTGGCAAGTGGTATCAATGTAATTATTTTCAAGTTTTGCTAACAATGTAATTATATTTTCATTATTCTTTGTCTTTCCATTTTTTAAATCATTGTTTTATCCTTTTAAGTGATCACATTTTTTTGGTTTATTTGGAAGAAACAATGGACAGTAACGGGACCAAGTTCAACATTTAAGATTTCTATAATAGTTAACTATCATAAAATATATTTGTTTATCATTGTAGGACTCGAAATGTATATATCACACATCACTCACAACTTCTTTACTAAAAAAACAAGTCCTAATTTAGATAAGCAATTCATCAACGTCCCTTACCAGCTTTTCTTACTCACTCAGAATTCCTAACTTACCAGCGTACAACCGTATGGTTCTTAGTTTTAAAAAAACAGTTATTCTTGAGAAATCATTTCATTTTTTTTTTTTACTCTAAATGAAATTCATACAAAGTCCAATACAATAGTATACAGAGGGAGTACAATGGTGACAACGTAACATAGCTTTAGTCAAGCCCTAAGAGTCTTCCCTTTGATCTACTTTAGAAATAAGATGCTAGCTCACAAATTTACGCCAGAACCAATGACCTTGCCACACAACTTCCATAGAATCAAGACTAATGCCTTTGGTCTCGGGCAAAAACAATGCAACAAAAGTTGTCATGACAAAAATCCAAGCAGCAAAAAAGAGGAATGCCCCATATCTCATGTGACATAGCATGGTCAAGAATGTTTGGGCTATCACAAATGTAGTGGCAAAGTTTATTGCAATGCTTATACTCTGACCTATGGTTCTGATCTTCAAGGGGAAGATTTCACTAGGGATGACCCAACTTAGAGGTCCCCATGACCACCCAAAACCAGCAGAGTATACGCACAACATTATTAACATGATTAGTGCGGTGTGTTTGGATATCGGTTTAGTCCCTTCAGGATCCACTGTCATCTCTAACATTAGCGCCATCCCCCCCTTCAACCAACCCAAAAAAAAAAAAAGAATTATTTATAGCACGCACTAACGCAAAGTCATATATAGAAACTCAACGTACAGTAACGGTAAGAATAGTGGTTAGTTGTATTTTCGAAAGTATGACCTAGTTTCATACAGATGGTAATTAAAAGGTCATTGTTAATTATCGTTACAGATCGATTAACTCCAATTGGGGCTTATCCAATCTAAACCGAATGAGGTCAATTCTAATGATTTATTTCATTGACATGCGTCAGCATCAGGCAACACTAAGTAAGATGATACTAGCTCAGATCAGTAACCTTTAGGTAAATCAATTAAATCACTGCCATACTTGTGTTAATTCAGTTTAGCCAGACTTAATTTGGAGCTGGGCTGTTTTCAAGTTGTTGGGTGGGTTATCTGGTTTAGATTACATTTTGGTAAGGTTTTAGGATTTCTAGTGAGACTGGCGCGTTTGGGATAATGATAGCAACTTTATGGATTTTTAATTATGGATAATGATATGTGTCTTGCAGCAAAACACTCTTAAATGTCTCGGCTTAACTCAAATTTATGTGTTTTATGATTTAAAGTCACCAAATTTTCAATAGTTACAGCTTATATCCGTGAATGCATATTATACATGTTATTTTGTAAATGTGAAAAATTATGCATAAAAGTATGATTTTTATCCAATTTATAAGTTTTGACACCTTTCGCTATTCAGTCATACCGTTTTTGTCTAATTTAATATGTGATAATATACATTTTAAGTGAAAACGAGATACTTAAAAAGTGTCCTGGAGTAACACATTTATCATTTTGTCTTAATTATAAATCAATGAAATTCTAGATGTAAAGACAAGGCTGTTTCACATAAAGGGTCATTTTGAGACAAATTTTCTAAGTGTAACTTTTTAAAGGGTTTGGAGATGACTAATAATATGTTTTATAGTGATTTCTTAATTTGGGAGTAACTAATAATTCATTTAGGAGTGATTTTAATCTTTGTCACTCTTAGATGATTTACGTATTAGCCATCCCAATTATCACTATTTAAAAGTCACCATAAAAACGTCTAGTTCTTGATAGGTTTTAATTTTATGTAAAACAATCTCACACAGGACTTATACAGACGATATACGAGAAACCAACATACCATTGGGACCAACATTTGGAAGCCGCCTTGCAAGAGTAAGATCCTTCTACCACAGCGATCAACAGCATAAGCAGAGACAAGGATTGAGAAGATATTGATCACACCAAGAATGACCGCGGCAAATAAAGCAGCATCATTCGTCGAGCCAAGGGACGAAAGGATGGCGGGTGCATAGAAAGCAATGATGCAAATACCACCTACTTGTTGGAAGAAAGGTACGGCAATGGACATAACCAGATGTGGCCTATACTCCTGTCTAAATATGGCGAAAAATGGTTGTTCTTTTGCTGCATTAGCTACTTCTCGAGCCTTGACGAGCTCGTCTAGTTCAGGTTCTACATTAGCGTGACTGCGAATTTTGACAAGGGTTTTCTTGGCTTCCTCCATTTTACCTCGCTGGACGAGGCTGCTAGGAGATTCAGCAATGAAGAATATGCCAAGCATCATTATCAATGCTGGGATTATAGCAAAACCAAGGGAGAGTCTCCACCCCCAGAATAAGCTCTGGGCATAGTAATTTATAAGGGCAGCAACCACATTGCCAATTCCTACAAATAAATGAAAGCCGGTGTTGAACGCCCCTCGCCACTTCGATGGCGCCATCTCTGCTAAGTATAACGGAGTTGCCTATGCACATTGTCAGATACACTAAACATCAACGTATGTAAAAGCAGTTTTTTTAAAGATGACCGGAGAGTGTATTTCCATATTAGACTTTGTATTTCTTTACCGTATACGTTTTACAGACGCCACATAGCTAATTACCTGATTGTTGAAGCCGACCCCAAAGCCAAGAAAAAGGCGACCTATGATTAGCATGGAGACATGCTGAGCACCTCCAGTCAAGGCTCCCCCAATGAGAAAGGTGAGACCACCAAGTAACATAGTGAACTTGCGGCCATAAGAAGTAGTGAAGCGACTTGCCAACATGCTTGAGGTAAAACCAGCTATATAGAGTGACGATGTAAAGGCTGTCAAAAGGTGATTGTCATAGGCACAATATACAGTTCTTTTAGCACTCCCTTCATTCTGTAGCACCATTGGGAAGAATTTTGCTAAAAAGGGCTCCATAGTTGTCACTCCTCCTGTATATATGTCATGATGTTATACATCGTATTGTATCGTATCATATCATATGGGGTCGTATTTAGAAATAATTCATTTTTTCTGTTGTTTACTTGATTGATATAGAGTGCGTTTCTATTCATACTCAAAAACAAGTAACCCAAACTAGGCCCAAAACAAAATTGACCCAAACGAAACCAGCCAACCCGGATTGCTTAGTGACCAAAAATTGAGTGACTTGCAACCAATTTGAATTGAAAATGACTAGACCTGAAACCAAAACTGAACCAAATCTAATTGACTTGAGCAGGACCCAACGTAAAATTATCCGACCCATAATTGAATTGAATGACTCTTTTAGCAAGCCTAGGTATATCCTCATATATATAAAAGACTTATATGAACAATTTTCTCACATCAATTTGTAGAAAGAAACAAATTTAAGATATATGACATACCGGTAATAACAATGTCATAACCAAAGAGGACACCGCCGGAGGCAGCCACCAAGCAAGTGATGAAGACTTCCTTGGTAAGCTGACCGCTAATGTCGTCGGAACTGACATTGGCGGCAGCTCCTCCGGCCATGTCCCTTTTTTGGTTATGGGACTTATTGGAAATTTTAATTTGTGAATTGAAAAATTGTAGATTGTTGTTTATATGAGCACAATCCAAATGCCTAAAAAAGACTACTCTAATTTGGGTTGTTGGTTTACAGCAAGAGATACTAAAGCTTAAAACTAGCTAGATGGAAGGAGGGTATTTAGATAGCCCAAAATTTTCATGGTATGAGCTATTCTTAAACTAATTATAGCTCTTCATTTTGCTAACCATTAATTTATTTTAGTTTTTTTGACCATAATGAAGAATTGAAGACCATGTTTGCTTTCGTACGTCTAGACCCAAAGCAAGCGATTAACATCAACTTAAGCCCTATTTGGCAAACTCCTATTAGCTGTTAGTTGTTAGCTGTTTGTATTAGCTGGTAGCTATTAGTTGTTTGAGTTAGCTATTTGAGTTAGCTGTTTGAATTAACTATTTATTGAAAAACTGTTTCGTAAAATTAGTTATTTATGATAAAGTTGTGAGACAAAAAGTTAATTCTTCAAAAAGCTCTTCTAAAAAGCTCATAAAATTAGCTTTTTCAAATTAGCTTTTTGGACCCAAAAAACTCTTCTGAAAAGCTCTTTCACCAAACACTCAAATTAGCTTTTTTACTTGGTCAAACAATTAATTTTGATATAAAACAAAGCTCTTTTTGCCAAAAAGCTGTTCGAAAAACTGTTTATCAAATACCCGCATTCTTTTTCAATAAGTAATATTTCGTAAACCTCGTGAACACGAATTCGAACATAAACCATGTGGGTAGCAGTGAAGTTTGTTGGGATTGATAATAATCAATAGAGAGACAGATAAAAAAAAACAAGACAAAGGAAGTTTTAAGAAAAGTTTTAGGGATGTTTAAAAACTTGATTTTAGGGAAAGTTTAAGAGTGATGCGCATTTATGGGAAGCATTTACATGAAATAAGAATTATGTATTAACGAACGTTCAACTCATTAGTCTTTCTCTATGAATGAGAAATGGACAAACTAATGGAAAACACACACAACACCTACACAAGACACCACCGGGAAAAATACCAAGAGCGATTTTAGTGAGAGTGGATGAATTTAGGGAGCAATTGGTAATTAGTTGTTGGAAAACACATCCGAATAGAGGGTGTGGAAGGGTTTGTTTGTAAATGTCTGGTAATAAGCATGTGTAAACATGGAGAATTGTTTTTATATTGCCCTGAAATAATAGAAATATTTTTTTTTCTCTCAAATTCCTCTTGTATCAGTCATATATATTTTGTCATGTTCTTTATTTTTTTGATCTTATGCGCTTAAAACCCAACACAAGTTAGAGTTGCAACAAAACCGAGCTAGTTTGCCAAGTCCTCGAATTCGGCTATGTCAAAGCTCGGATACAACTTCAAACAAAGCTCAAACATAGACTGAGGCAACTAGAAATCATTCCAAGCTGAGCTTGAGCTTAGCTTATTCAGTTATTCTTGCTTTTATGTGCTTGTGTGGAGAGTATGAGATTATCATCAAAATCAACAAAGTTTTATTATTTCTTAAATCAATACAGAAATTTAGAATTTAACTTGAATTGTAACCTTGAATTTGAAAACTTGTTAAACAAAAACAAACAAAAATAAAATTACCAAGCCAAGTCAAGTCAAGCTCCGAGAACAGCAATATCCATCCGAGCTCGAGTCAAGCCTAAACTTTACATGCTCGGCTCGTCAA
Organism: Carnegiea gigantea; assembly: GCA_029747015.1. NCBI lineage: Eukaryota > Viridiplantae > Streptophyta > Magnoliopsida > Caryophyllales > Cactaceae > Carnegiea > Carnegiea gigantea. The sequence continues at coordinate 727,969 of JAKOGI010000133.1, read as the reverse complement.
GCCCAAGCCAGCTCACGCTTAGTTACACCCCTTCTAGCAATACTCTATATGCTCTAGTGGGCTATACTATATATTCTAGTGAGTTAACCTTTCGAGTGTACAATTTTTCTATCAACATGATTGTACAATATAACATCTAATTTAGTTGCAGAGTTGGATATTGATTTAGGTCATAATTGCAATGTTTTCATTTTTATGATGGCACTCATGTGACGACTTATACTATGAGCCAACAGAAGAAACCATGCATGGTGTTGCATGAAAAGCAATAATTGAAATGACCAATACTTGTTGGAGAACGAATAGCAATGGTTGTTATCGATTACGGCCTTTACTACTTTCCAAGTATAGTGAAAAAAAAAATAAAAATATTGTTCTTAAATTACATTAGCTCAAATAAACTTTTTTTAAGTTCTGAAAAATTTGGATTCCAATTCTACCTCTATCGATGTTTACATCTTTCTTTACACTAAAATTAAGTGCATTTAATTCAAATTTCACATTAGGTTGCTCAAATTTTGACAATATTTACTTTTAGAAGTACGTACTCAGAAGAACCATGCATGTTGATGAATATCATATATATATATATATATATATATATATATATATATATATATATATATATATTATATATATACACATATATATATATATATATATATATATATATATATATATATATATATATATATTAAAAGTTGGATTGAACTTATGCACGAGCGACACGTGGTATGTCATATAGGATGCCATCTAGGGTGCCACTTGGCATAAGAATGCCATATAGGATAGCAACATAAAATACTTCTATCATGTAATTAAAATGGATGTAGATTATCAATGCAATTTTAATTCAATTTAATATTAACTTTTCTTATATATTATGACTAATTAGTAATTGAATTTTGTCTTAAAAACTTAAATATAGACCAAAGAATTGATTTAGATGTTATCCAAGAAAATAATTGAAGTGTGTTAGACATTTTTCTTGACGTAAGTATATATTGGATATCTAAATCTAAATATATTTATTTTTATGTATTTATTTTTAAGTGTATATATCATGAGTTGACACATGAATGCTGATCGGACACTTATTTTCGCATATGGCAAAACTTGATTACTTAAGCATGTCACATAATTGGATTTAGATACTATAAAATACAGTAAGACCTTAATGTAATTGTGGATTTCGCTTATGACTACTTTAAGTTGGTGTAATATTCATTTTCTTTTCATATTTGTAACTTACGTTTATGATATTAAAAAAATATTTCAATGATTTATTCAATTTGTATTTTACTTGAGATTATATTCTGCGTTCAAAAATCATATAGTATAATTAGTTCTTTTAGCAAATTTAAATTTTAATTTAATAAGTAAATTAATATATAAAAGTAGTTTGTCTACTTTTCCATGATAGACTATAATTGACTTCATAAATTAGTAGTACTCCCTCCTCCCCCTAGAAAAAAAGTACATTAAAAGTTTTCCTAAATTCAAATTGTACGAAAATTTCTTCATTTGTTACTAATCTCCATTTCTTATTTTTTTAATTATTTAATTTTTCTTTTTTTTTTTTATAAATAATTATACACCAAAGAGATAAGACTAATGTCAAGACTTATCTATCTTTTTATTACTGCTGTTAATCATTTTTCTATGTTTTGTTGATCATGAGAATAATTAATCAAATTTAATTTTTATTTTAGTCAAATAGTAGGAAGTACCATCATCACTATTAAATAATATTAAAGGTATTGTTAAACTATCAAAATAATCTGCAATTGATATATAAAGTAAGTGCATACATAATGAATATAATTAAACCAATAGGAATCTTTAGGGGAAAAAACGCATATTTTGTAATGATTATTAGTTTTACTTGACGTGCATGATCCTATAAATTTGACATTTGATCTCACATGTACTAACTAATCTTTTGCTAATTTACTTTTATTGGTAAGGTACCTCATTATTTCATTTGAATGTCATCTTTGATATTATATAACATTTCCTAAATTTTTTCATTATTTCACTTTGATGCTCACCTTTAATTATTATATTATATATTATTTTTAAAATTAATTACCTCATTATCCCGACAAGTACTCATTTTACTCTATAGTTTATCTTAATTTGCAATTGCTATAAATAGGGACTTAATTTTACAGTATCTCATCTAAGTTTGTGTCGTCATTTGATCAAAAAGAAAATTTGTGTCCCTATATAATTCTTAGTTGTGAAAGGATACAAAAATGAGTCCTAACAAGTACTAGTTGGCTAAAACAGAAGAGTCTGATTCTTTTTTCCATCAATGTCAGAATAAATGTTACAATTTCTAGAATTGTTTTGCACTCATCTGAGACAAAGCAGTCATTCGTATTAAAAAGAAGACAAAAAGAGAACAATTTCCTATTCATGTTCGGTAATGCAATGACTATAAATACAAGTCAAGGACCGTCACTGAAATGTGTAGGAGTTTACCTTTCAAAATCGGCATTAACTCATGGACTACTGAATTGTAACATCACAGATGATTTCACCAAAGGGTTTGAAGTTTATCCTTAGACGTCACAATGAACACTATGAAGGATAGACAAGAAATACTATTTACAAAGAAATATTCAACAACTTACCAATGGTATGTATGCACCTAAAATAACTCCACTACTACAAATTGCCCAAAAAAAACAAAAATTGGTACTATACATCTTTTAGTGTTAGTAAACTCTTACAAAATATTAGTTCTAATTATGCAACGACCATGACATATTATGATTCTTAGAATTAAATATAATCAAAGATTAAAATAATAACAATTAATAAATTCCTCCAATATTATGCAGGTAACTTAGGCAGATGAAATATATAAGAAGTCCATAATTAAAATACCTCTCTGTAGACAAGTATAAAGCAATATGAAAGTATTATCTTATATTTTTTTACTCAATGTATAAGTATGTAAAAAATCATTACATACATCTAACAACACATTGTAGATGACAAGTAGTTAGGAACAAATGAAAAATTAAAACCTAACTTAATATAATACATGTTACTTTTGTAGGTTACATAATTTGAGAACAGAATTTAGCGACTGATAGACAGTAAAGACGACAAATCTCATGTGTTATTGAATATTTTATATTATAACTACTTTTCACACATCACATTTCATATTACCATATGATGTATTTCTTAAAATAAAGTCCAAGTTTAAGAAATACAACATTAAATTACTGAAAATACTATGATTTTTCGTTCTTTCCTCCCTTGATCCCACAGTCAATATGGCTATTTCACAAAATCATTTTAAACTTAAAAAAAATCATGCAGTGTCAAACCACATAATATCTTGAAGCAAAAAAAAAAAATTAAAAACTTCTTAACTAACAGGATTAAAAAAGATACATTGCACATCAAAAATTCAAATAAATATAATTAAGGTGACTTTATATGAAATAAAGTCATAAAAATGTGCTACAATCAAGTATATAGAACTCAGTATAGTATAACACCAACAACAACATATACAATAAGATGCTGATACTTATCAACTGAGAAGTGATAGCCATCGTGCAATGGACGGGAAAAAAACTGGTATATTAAAAAGTTATTATATGACAATAATACACACGTGAAAAAATATATGCATGAACAATAACAACATGTGCTCCTGAAAATACATAAGAAATTGTCTTTATTGATACTGGGATTAAGGACTGAAAGAATAACCCGTCTAGACCCGTACCAAGCTTTCCACATGTTGTTACAAGGGTAGGATAAATTAAATTGTCAATTTCTATGAAGAGATGCCTATTTTGTCAAGTACTCCTATTAAAGATATTGAGATATGCTAGATATGCGAGTATAACATACTTATTAGACTCCTAATAGTTTTTTCACATATTCTTTGGGTATTATATTCATTGAGCTTGTAAAATTGGTTTAAATTTGATAAATAAATAATACCTTACTGGAAAAAAAAATATACATGAGAAGCTACTTGTCGTTGTCGTCCCCAAGTTCATATACTTAAAAAAAAAAAAAAAAAGAATAACGAACAATAACGATATAGAGCTATAATTTCTCTTGCTATCTGACTACATTTCGATGAGCAATTTTGGCCAAGTTATGGTTCAATTCTGATTGTGTGAGCTAATTATCTAATTATAGCCTCTGTTTTTTTGCTTACCATTAATTTGTAATCCCTCTTTTTCAAATTATTTATCGCTCTTTCTTTTTTATGGATATCCCAAACTAAATTTATTTTTTACTTTTGTTCCTTATCCATAAATTAAATGATGTTCTCTTAAAAATTTATATTATTTAGGTAGGACAGATAATTTGGGACAGAGTCCGTCTTTGTTTGGTAATTGTTCTCATTGGTAATGATGGGTCTTGTTCCTTTCTTTCTCTTGACCAGATTAAATCTATCTCCGGTGGCTATTTTAGTTGATGCCTAGGTTTTAAACTAGTGACTTGTTTGGGTTTATGTGTTCGCAATTTGCAGTCTCTAGGTTGTAGTAGTTGTCCCCCCCCCCCCCCAATGAGCAGTGTAGTGGTTATTTGTATATCTTTATTATTGTAAGAGTGATGCCCAACTTGAAACGGACAAGCTAGTAACGTGTATCCTTTGATCCTACCTTGTACTTGTTTTATGACACTATTTTGAGTTTTACCCTACTACTAATCGGAAAAAAAAAAAAGAGTGATGCCCAACTAAATAATCGGAAAAAAATGATTCATTTGGATCAAAGAATTTCAAGATATTAGCACTTTCTTCAATTTTAAGCATGAGATTGGTATCTCTCTGTCCCTCACAGACCCTATCAAATTAGAAAGAAAGAAAGGAGCACCAATTATGGGACTTCTGCTGAAACTGGGGGCAAGATCCAATTTACACCCCTCTTTGATAGGGGATGTTTATTTTTATATTCACAGTTCACACTTCTAGAGAAGGGAGCCATTGCAACACTAATCAGTCCCCCTAATCACGCTTATTTGTCAATGTTCTCATTTTTCACTGCCAAACTTTTTCACTTTATTCAAAGCAGTCTTAGTCAAAAAAAGGAAAAGGAAAAGGAAAAAGAAAAAAAAAAAAAAGCATTCACTTGTTTCTGTGATGAGTAAGAAACTAAGGATTATGAAGCGCAAGGGAATTTGCATATTTAAATATTTACATATTTACATAGAGATTAGAGAGAAATCCGATGAACAAAATATCAATGATACACAAATTTACTAGCTTTTCATAAAAATCCTAGGAAACCTACTTGAAAGGAGAAGAATACAATGAGAAAAAGGTAAAAAACTTGTCGATGAAGTGAGAAAGAACAACCATTGGATTCTTGGAAGTAGTAGTATGGGTAAGGAGTAGCAGGAGTAGCTGGATTTATAACATAAGGAAAAGAAACGGGTGGAGCAGGGCTCTTAGGAGTACCACCACCATAAGGAAAAGAAAATGGGGGAGAAGGCTGATAGATTCCACCACTTCCGCCGCCCTTAGGGCCACCACCGGATGGCGGCATAAGCGGGAGTGATGAAGCCGTTGGTGGTGAGTGCGTGTGGGAAGCCTGTGGTGGTAGTGGTGGTGGAATTAGAGGCAGCAGTGGCGACGGCGGTGGTGGTGGGAAGAGCGGTTGGATGGTTTCCGGTGGTGACGGTGGTGGCAGACGTGGTGGCAGTGGTGATGGTTGGATTGCTCCACCACTCGTGTAGGGTGGTGATGAGCATATGACAGGGCAAGTGCCACATTCACTAACACAGAGTTGTCCTGCTGTACTCGTAGGTGATGGTGGTAGCACTGGCAGCTGATACGTAATTTGATCCTGACATGTGACCTTAACAAGTAGTATAACTAATGATAAGAGACGACATCTAATGAACTCCATTTTTGGTGTGTTTCTCTCTCTAGGGGGAATTTCTAGTAAGGGGGATGAGCAAAAAACAGGGAGAAATTTTTAGGGGTAAGAATTGAGATGGGATTGAATGAGGGTGTAAGTTGTGATTGAGGTGACAGAAATTTATGGGATGGTTAGTTGGGGTTTTGGATGCTTCTTTGAAGAAAGGCAAGGTATGCGTGTCGGAACTTTATGCTTTTGAAGAGGGTGGAAGACAAGGATTAGGGCATCCTGGTCTAAGATGTGGGTAAATGTACGTAAATATGTTTCGCTCAAATTTCCTTTCTGGGGATTTTTTTTATTTCTGTTTTTTTTCAACCTTTGGATTGGACATATAGCTTTGAAGGATATAGTGAGTTTAGAATAGAATAGAAACAAAGGGATCATTTAATAAAATGCATTCAAATATGTAATTTTTCAAAGATGAGGAAATGCATACCACCTACACAGATATGAAATAGTACTTCTTTATATCGAGTTATTACTTTTATAAAGATTAAAAGAATTATATAATAATCCAGACTGAATTAACAAATATATACTATTTAAAAGATTGAAACATATGATTGTTATTATGAAATACATATGAAAGTTTGTTTATTTTAGAATAAATATTATTATGCAAATGAATACTAAATTTTTCATTGACATAACATACCATAACATAAAATATTACATTCAGCAATTTATCATGTTCACAGTTTCCAGCGGATTCCTAACCAAATGACAAATCCAGAGTGCTAGTCATTCGTGTCTCCAGATGGACGTCAGGTGACCTGACCTCTGTGGGTATTCTTTGCCCCTTTACCTTGGCTTAAGTCTGGGCTTTATGCTTTCTTGTTGCTGTAGTTAAAAGACTTGTCTTGTTGTTCCATACATCTGTGAACCCAGCAAGGGTGTTCTAACCGTAATGCCCTGTTTTGATGCAGGTTCTTGGGGGTTCTGTTTGCTTAGGGGTCATGAATACTGTAGCACATATGATTAACCCAAAAAAAAAGTTTCTTGTAATTTATAAAACCATTCTATTTCGTGCACAGATTGCCATCCTCACACAATAAAGAGCACCGCATTTCAACTTATTAGCCTACCACGACGAAGAAGTGTTCTTTTTTTTTTTTTCCTTTTCTTTTTTTCATGGAAGGGGGATTTTGGCAGGCTGTATGAACTGAGGAACACCATCACATTGGCCGGGGAAAAATATAGCCCCCAAAAATGGATTCATTTCCTTCATTGTGGGAAAATGTAGGGCAACGCTGCACAAAGAAACCCATGGAAATGAAGCCTCATAATCCATCCACAGGGCCACATCTCTCCACCAAACACCCATCTTACATCTATACATGTTTCCCCTCATATGATAAGATTTCTCACTACGAAATAGACAGATTGAGTTCAACAATAAGTGTGAAATTAGGTTAGAATTGTCTCTTTCTCATCAACATCGTAGTGGATTTGCTCAGTCCCTCCCAGCTCTCCGGTGATACCTAAGAACCGGTTCTCGACATATCCTGAACGCAACATCATAGCAGTTAGAAGATCAGAAGATGTCATGCTCAGGATATGTAGTTCAATGGCACATGTGCAGTGAGTTTTTGCCGAGAAAATAGTTGGACCTCCCAAAAAATTGAACCATAAATAGACTGAAATACAGGAAGCTCTATTTTGAACCAGAATGGAACCAAAATTTGGATGGCCAATATTTGCGGCATTTACATAGCATGCTAGAGGCACAAAGCTATACCAAATTAAACTGGGAAACAATCCAGTCTAAAACTATGCCAGATAAACCTGATCCATGCAGAACTTTCTATCAACCTTGAAGCGCATCAAAGTCATCTTCCAAGCAAGATTATATGAAGTATTCTTTTGCAGCTTAAGAAAGAAAATGAAGCCAAAAAACTGTAGTGTGTAAGGGTGAAGCATGGGAAGCAAGGCTGTAAAAAGGACGATAATAACACTCAGGGCATCTGGGAAGAGATTCAACTGAGCAGAAAGCATAATGGGCGCTTCCCTTACCACCCTTCAGGAGAGGTAGCCTGACAATGTAGAAGTGGAAGAGCCTTTTCACTCAATTATCCTTCTCTGCATTAGGACCTGACCTGACATGTTCGAGGATTGAGATCATTCAGCCACCAAACATCTAACCAAGCTTCTTATATCAATAAAAGAAAATAAAAAGACATCAAATTTACGACTTCCAATTAGTCAAGCACATAGATTACTCAAATACGCCAGACTCAATGCAGAATGAGATTGATGAGTAAAGTTCCGAAAATGCAATATTGATTAATCACTACCAAGTACCAACCTGACTTGATACTGATGACCTTGAGTGTGATGTTGATGATTGTACTGAGATATTGTAACCAGTTGAAGATAGCTTTGGGCGTGAACCCAATTAATTGCCTGTTGACTGATATGAGCAATGGTTAAAGAAGCCGTCGCCATCTTCATCCATCCCAAGATCTCTTAGCCTGTTGAGTTCCGGCAAGACAACAGTAGCAAGATCAGGCCGATCCTTTTTGCTCAGCTCACAACACTTGAGTGCTAGTTTAGCGAAGGAGAGGGCTTCTTCAACAGGCCAATCAGGCACAGCAGAATCCAACAACTCGCAAAATGTTCCCTGATCAATGGCCTGTTGGACATGATGAGTCAAGCCCATGGGGGGTCTTGCTGTGATTATCTGAAGGAGCATCACCCCAAGGGAATATACATCAGATTTGGTGGTCAACATCCCTGTCTGCTGATACTCAGGGTCTATGTAACAGAATGTCCCCGCAGCACAAGTCATGTGATATTGTGTGACAGCATTTACCACAGATGGAGGGACCAATCTAGCCAAACCAACATCACTGATTTTGCTCACAAAATTGCGGTCTAAGAGGATGTTGGCTGGCTTCAGATCACGGTGCACGAGAGGTTCTGGCTTTGCCTGGTGGAGAAAGGCAAGGGCAGTGACTATCTCAGCTGCAATTTTGAATCTGATTTTCCATGGAATAGGATGGGTCCCACCTTTTCGGTTAAGCCTATCTTCTAAACTTCCATAATTCATGTATTCATAAACCAAGCAGCCATACTCAGGGCATGCACCTAGGAGGAGAACCATGTTGGGATGCCTCATGCAACTAAGGACCTCGACCTACAGATCACATTTGATGATGAGTATGAAAAATTATTATCGTGAATCTTGAAAATGCCACAATTTACTGTAGCATTCTCATAACAGGAAGATAAAATGGAGTAACCACTACGAAGATTACACTAGATTTTCTGAAAGTATTCCTATGTAGATGGCAAATTTCTTGAGGAAATGCTTTACGCATAGATTCTAGAAGATTTTATTTTATAAGGGAAAAAAGAAAAGTTTGCAAAACAGGAAACAGACACTTCCACTCAAGGCCAAAACACAAACTTAATGTACGAATAGAGTGTTCTTTCTTCCTAGAAACTTTCATTTCACCACCATGAACTCCCAAAAACAGTTACCATTTAACAAGATCATGGACCACCCAGATAGTGGATAACAGGAATGCATTTCCAGATTTAGCTACACTAGTTGAAGTTGAATTTAAGATTTAAATAGGCATTGCAGTATGAGGATTGCCAAAGCAGAAATGAGATCACGAATGAGCATTACCGGAAAATATACTTCAATCCTAGATTGAAAGATAGTCATCAGAGTAACTGTGCAAGATGGTAGAGCAAATTAATTATCAAACATGACCCAAATTGTAAGGAAAACGTCATGCTTCTCAAATGCTTCACGTGCGTATAAAGAAACGAATATAGAAAATTATCTACAGCTCAAGTGTACATGCTGATCAACATGTCAAAACTATGATAGGATATGGCTCCAAATCAATATTATGCCACTAAATAATAGACATGCTATGTCCATTCGCCCTAGATTTTCATAACGTTCATTATCTGCGAGTCCACAAGAAAAGAAGCATAGGACAGTTCATGAGTGATTTCGCTCCAGCCCATAATAACCCAAAGCTGAAACATTGCCCACAAATTAGCCATTCCATAAGCAGGTATTTGGATGTTGATTAGAAATTATTACTTATACAAACAGCAATGCCTATATATAACCTGTGGTGTTAGAAATATTGTACCTCCTGTTGGAACTGTTTCCGTCCCTGTGCTGCATCAGGCCTCAGTACCTTGATAGCAACTCGTGTGTGATCCAGCTTACCTCTATAAACAGGTCCATATCCACCTTCACCGATTTTTAGCTTTTCCGAAAAATTTTGTGTGGCCATTTCTATCTCTTCTATGGTATATTTCCTATACCGTGTGTCATTCTGAGAAATTGCAGACAATACCCGATTCTTTTCCTCTGCTTCTTGCTTAGCCTTCATTTCTGCAGACCTTCTTTTCTGTGCTTCTTCCTCAGCCAACTTTTGTGCTGCCTCAGCAGCTTCCATTGCAGCTCTGCACTTAGCCTTCTCCATTTCAACAATGGCAAGAGCTGACTCTTCGGTAAGCCTCGCTTGTTCAAACATACGAAGTTCCTCCATCTTCCGTTCACTAAGTTCTTTAGCCTGAATCATTCACCACAAATCCGGCAATAATTTCTCAAGTTTTCAGTTGCAGTTATTATTTTAAGGAGCGTTTCCATTAGAAAAAACCTTTTGTTTTGCTCTGATTGCTTCTCTGCAAGCTGTGCTGTACATATCCATAGTCTGCTTTAGTTCAAGCCTCAGGCGTCTCATCTCTGCCTCTAGATCATGCTGAAAGAACAAATACAAAATGATCATAATGCTTTCAGAGGGTTAATTTGTAAGAACAAATGTTGTACTTACTGGAGAGAGTGATAAGTTACTCTCATCCCTTCTTGGATCACCAACAAATGAAAAGTCCAAGTTTTTGTTTGTGACGTCAAGTGAATTCCGAGGAGCAACTGGATCCAAGATTTCATCATCAGATGCAGAAGAGCTACGAGTGCTTGATGGCCCACTAGTAAGGTCTATACTGTCCAATGACAAAGTGCTCAGATTCTTCAAGGAGCCCCCCTGATAGGCCCGCAGACGTGCAGCATCTTTGGTGTTGTCGCTGTTTCTTTCCGTAGAAAGTCTTTCATGTTTGATCCGAGAACCTCTGATGGAAGGTGTTCCGAGATTAGTAGGGGGACATATTGTAATATTCTAACCAAAAGCTTTAGAATATCAAATGAAATTTTCTATATGAAAAAAGAGGAACTACTGTCTTATGAATTGCTCCCCAGTTGATAGAACCACCAAATATCACTAACTCTGTAGTCCCATAGATTACTTCAACAACTGATCGATTAGACATGGATATATAGATATAGAGTTCCATTCTACATATCAATGTCGATAATAATGAAATTTTTGGTGGAATAAAAGATCAGGTGATCAAACTACTTGCAAGTGCCCTATCAAAGCATTGACCGGAATAAGTCAATTCTCCTTTTGGTCCTCCCTCTTATTGAAGTACATATATTCAAACACTTGAAATGGAATCACCGAGACCAACTCATGCATCACTTTTATATTCTAAGCTTTAGGGTCCTAATTTAAGTGTACTACAACCTTGACCATTTTAAGCAGATTTTCAAAAGACAACGAAAACTGACAAGATACATGGAAAATATGCAAAGCAAGGAATTCCTTGGCTGAAGATAACACCAAAAAACTTAATTAAAGAAATTGCGCATCAACACTCAAAAGGGAATCCTTGTCTGAGACATGCATCATACCTCAACACCTTCATAACATGACATCATAAAAAGAAAAGTGGCAAAAGAGAAAGGTCAAGGGCTTTCCACTTATGATTCAAATCTGCTTTCCGAGTATATTGCTTACCTAAGGGGCTTTGTCTTCCAATTTATTTATCCAAATTTCAAGGTTTTTATAGCTAAAAGTTCCATATTTATCCAAATCATTGATAATCCTCATTCATTCAGTCACCCAAATTTATTGGGATTTTAGACTTCAGATTTTAAAATTGTTCATATTTTAAATGAAACAATACCAGAGATCAAGACGAAAAGAAGAGGGTCTAACCCAAAACGAGTAATGATTAGGATGCCAGCCTAGAAGCATCCTCTACAGAGTTTATCTTCCATGCCCTAGCTTATAAGTGCAATCTATACTATTTACCTTACATTAGAATCATCTTGATGTATACATCCAGTAGGAAGTTGATGAGTCGATGAAGGCACAGATGGAAGCTTAGGAGGAGTAGCAGTATTTGCAACGGGACGTAGTGCTGATCGTACACTGAGCACTTTTGACTTCGCGATCACATATACAGAACAGAAGTCTGGCACAGACTTAGTTAAGATGTTTGGTATGTCAGGCTTTTTAAAGGTCCTGTAATTAGCGACATTGTAGTCTCAGGAACTAGGCTTGTTCAAAATTCTTCCTTTTCTCTCAAGTAAAAGAATAAAATAAAATTGCACTGACTTTACAAGAGCATTTCTTGAAGATGCCCCCAGAACAATGTTGGCAATGGAGTTGCTGCTGATGTAGTCCACAAGAGCCTTAGCTACATCAGATTCTTCAAGGACAACCTCTTTCACTTTAATCTGAAAATTTGTTGTTGACTGTTAAAATGACATATCTTCATTCAACACGGAAACTCAAATTCATCAGTATCCACAACTATTCATCTATGAGAGTTAAATCCATCACTGAAGTTTATACATTACCCAAAGGTTTATACAGTAAAGGATGGGAAAAAAATTAAAAATAAATAAATAAAGAAGGGTAGGTTTTGAGGGTGTGTAAAGGCTGTATGTAACGTTATTTATTCCCTACAAACGAATAACAAACTCGGACATCATTGGACAAATACTCTCCACAATAATATCAAAAACTAACCAATCACATCGATAAAATAGCCATTTCTTTTTCAAGTTTATCGAACATCCATAAAGGAGATAAGATGATCTAGGCTTTACACACAAGTCTCACAAAGCACACTGTCCTGTGGTGGGTTAAGGTTCTAATCACTTCATATGACAATGTTTCTCTAGATGTTACCAAAAGCCAATGTATGAAGAGCAAATATGTAAGGCTGTTATTCCAATGGGAAAAGAAACAAGAATCGCTGGGTATTTTATCAGACCTCCACTGAGAACGAAATGATCTAAGACCAGACGTATTCATGAACGGAAATAAGACATATTTGCTCACAAAGACTTCTTCATGGAAATAGAATGACTATGATTAATAACGAAATGCAAGAAAACCCTATATGCACTAAAGATTATATTTTTCTGGGGTTGAAAGAAAGTACAAAACTAGAGCACACCCTTTACCGAATATGTATCTGCATAAGCACACACATATATAAATCTCTCTTTCTTCAAATATTGCAATACATAAGATAATGTCTAACTGCATCTACGAACATGTGCATAACCAAGTTTGCAGTTGTCTCACGTGATGATATCTTGTTATGAAAAGACATCCTAAATAAGCATCTTCCCTGTAACAAGCCCGTGACCTCTCTCCATCAGCCCCTAACCCTCCACAACAGTCACATATAGTAATGACAACCCAATATAGAATAGAATAAAATTAGTAAGGTCATTACCGATTTCCGAGCACAATACCCACGGTAAGGGACGAAAACCTGGTGCATTTCAGAGTCCCCATCTCCTCCTCCAGTCTCTTTAAAAAAAAAAAAAAAACCAAAAGAAGATTATAGCACATAAGACCCGGTAATAATCAGAGCCACAATTATAATTCTACTTAATCAAACATTCAAAAATTCAATGAAAAATAAAAACAACTGCAAAATGGGCTAGTTAATTATATATCCAGGTACCCATATCATATCAATTATCATATCCCAATTATGCAATGTATCTGATAAAAGGAAAGAGAGAGATACCTACGATTTCTTTGCTTAACATGGACCAAGACAAGGAGATTGCTGCTGGTCATAAGATGGTCAGTTGCCCATTTCACCGCGTGTTGCGTGTTCTTATCCTTATCAACAGCAACCACAGTAGAGTTGATTGGCAACGGCTGCAGATTATGAGATATGGCCATTGCCCACCTTGTGTTCGGCAAAATGCCGCAGAGAAACTGGGTCTTTGGTGGAGGTTGTTTTGGATGGGGAGAGTGATGAGGAAAGGAGGGAAGGAAAAAAAAAAATGGGTCTCCCAAAACGATTCCCTCCTTCCCTCTTCGATCTCTCCCCTTCCTCTCTGCAGAGCCTACCTTCTAACCCTCGAAATTGAAGAGGGAGCTTAACTAACTTTTGGATTTCTAACAGAAAAGAACGACTACCTACTGGTGACAGATATACTTTCTTACCCCTTTGAATAATATTCATGATTTATGATGCTATTTTTGACTTGATCATAATTTTTCCCCCTCACACCTTGACAATGGTGAGAGGATAATTTTTCCTTGAATATCCTTTGGTTAAAAATAGCTCATAGTTTTAGTAAATTAATATACATATATTGATTTATAGTTGACACTATAAATAAACATATTGATTTTTTTTAAGATAAGGCATCTCAATTATATTAATTAGAGGACGAAGAGTCCATAAGCACGTAACTCAAAACTTGAACCCCAGTCAAACTTGCCTTTTATAATTATGAATAACCGCTACAAGATTATTGACCATATAATTACCATAACTCTTCATGTGGTTCCAAACACACAACTCCAAATTTGCAACAAAGGGGAAAAAAAAAATGTCATCCAAAATAACATTCAAAATCAAAGAAAAATGAACCCAAGGTTTTTAGCCCTTTGAAATTAACAAAAAAAGAGAGACTAAAATAAGCGGATTCAAGTATCATTTTTTAAAAGTCCAAACACCTTTTGAATTGGAGTCTATGAACAACTCCTCTAGTTGTGTAGACTCAAATTATGAAATAAGTGTCTTATTCCACTATTCTATACATAAACCATTAGACAAGGTGATGCATACTATCACCATATAATATTAATGTGAATCTGATAGTAACTAAATACTCATACAAAAGACCAAATTTTGACATAAATAATTAAATCTAATAGATCATTAGCTAATCACTATAAATTCAAGCAGACAATAACATTGATTAATCTAACCTCATAATATTATTTTTGTAAGCCTCTTATAACTCAATCTAGCATCAAACTTGATTCGAAAATTCAAGTTAAAATCCTAAATAATTCATTTGTTCAGAGAAGTCTCTTTAGTTATGGCAACTTTATTGCATGATTTCATTCCATTTCTGCAGATGTAGATTTCAGTTTGACCTAATAAAGGGGAAACAGCACTCTTCCTTAAAAAACAGATTGCTCCCAAAATCTCAGTTACATATGTCACCATGTATATCACCAACCCAGAATCGCTCATCTCTCAAAATGTTCATGTTCATACCTTCCAAGGTGACCCCCCACCCAATATATAATCCCCCCCTCACTCTCTCTTCAACAGACAAAATCCCATGTCCACATTGCTTTTCACACCTTTCAATTTCAACTGTATCCCTCATTTGTTTTTCTATACTTTCTCTCACACCTTTCATCCAACATATAAACTGCATGAAATTTCTCCCACCTTTCTTTCTGTTTCTCAGTCTATATCCCTTTCTCTTTTGACTTTCACGACATCTCTATCTCCCCGTATTGAACTGATTCTTCGTGCAAAACCCCACTGGCAAACATGAGTAGTAACAGTCACATCTATGGAGAAAGAATGAGGGAAAAAAAAGATTCCAATAGGGCTTCTGAACAACCCATGTCAGATGATCACTCAAATGTGCAGAATTACAAGGGGTTGGACAAAGCTGTTAGATTAAGGCAAAAGAGATCAAGGGCAACGGTTGATCCTACCGTTGCTATTGTTACAAGTGAGACTACTGATGAAAGTTGTAATGTTAATTCCAATAAACCATCTGGGGGTTCATCACTGACCCACCAACGTAGGTTATGGGTTAGAGATAGGTCAAAAGCTTGGTGGGATAAGTGCAACAAGCCTGAATTTTCTGAGGAGGAGTTCAGAAAATGGTTTAGAATGGGGAAATCAACATTTGAGTTGATCTGTGAAGAGTTGAATTCTGTAGTTGCTAAGGAGGATACAGCATTGAGGGCAGCAATCCCTGTTAAGCAGCGGGTGGCTGTGTGTATATACAAATTAGCAACAGGAGAGCCACTTAGGTTAGTGGCTAATAGATTTGGGTTGGGAGTTTCAACTTGTCATAAGTTTATTGTTGAGGTTTGTGCTGAAATTAAGTCTGTCTTGATGCCCAAATATTTAGGATGGCCAAATGAGGACTCATTAAGTAGAATTAAGGCAGAGTTCGAGTCGATTTCAGGGATACCCAATGTTGTTGGTTCAATGTATACAACACATGTGCCAATCATTGCCCCTAAAAGCACTGTTTCTGCTTATATCAATAAGCACCACACTCAGATGAATCATAAGACATCTTACTCAGTAACTATGCAAGGTGTGGTTGACCCAAAAGGGGTCTTCACTGATGTGTGCATTGGGTGGCCTGGTTCAATGCATGATGACAAAGTATTAGAGAACTCCGCATTGTATAAAAGGGGCATTCAAGGGAAGTTGAAGGGTTCTTGGATTGTTGGGGGTTGTGTGTACCCTTTAATGGACTGGGTATTAGTGCCTTACACCCAGGAAAATCTCAGTTGGACTCAGCATGTTTTCAATGAGAAGATAGGGGAGGTTCAGAGAGTGGCTAAGGATGCCTTTGCAAGGCTGAAAGGGAGGTGGCGTTGCTTGCAAAAGCGGACCGACATGAAGCTTCAAGACTTGCCTGTGTTTCTTGGGGCTTGCTGTGTTCTGCATAATATATGTGAACTGAGGGGGGAGGTGATGGATCCTAGGCTGAATTTCGATCTCTTCGATGATGAGATGATCCCGGAAGTCCCAATACAGTCTTTAAGCTCAATGAAGGCTAGAGATGCAATTGCCCTTAAGCTGTGCTTCCTGTGATGAAATACTGTTGGTTGTTCCCCTATGCGTTGCTCATAGGTTTTTATCCCTGACCCCGGGGGGGGGGGGGGGGATTCTGTGTAGTTACTAATTGAACTAGTTGAAGAGGGATGAACCCATCTATTTTCTTCATTAGTTGGGGATTAATAATATGATACTCCATAGCACATAGGTATGTAGTATTCTTGTTCATATTTTTGGAGAGCTTATCAAAATTCAAAGACAGATGTGACTTGACGTGGAATAATATTTTATTTTATTTAAACGAGTTGGGTTATTCTTGATGAAGAGATCTTGCATACTAGCGATAATTCAAGAACGCTTGAGTTGAATTTGTCTGTTCATCTCAACTGACAATAGCTATCACTTTATTGCTTTTTAAAGTACAACTACTTCGCACATAATAATACATGGAGAGTTTATAACAATATATAAATTTGGAAAGCTTACTGATAGCCAACTCCAAAAAAAGTTCTTATATAAGACAATATACAGTTCGTTAAAGTGGTTTGAGACTTTTTACATTAAGTAAGAAGCTAGCTTAAGTCTTGTTAATGGAAAAAAAATTATGTGATTGAACAGACAGATCAATAACAATTTCACTCCAATTATTACCCCAAAAAATGATACTCAAAACGAAGTAAGAAACTAGTTTAACTCATGCTAATAAAAGATTTATTACCCCAAAACAAAGTTCATTGAAAAACACAATTTATGATACTCAACATCTCATTAACAAAAATGATTATTCACAAACAATTTGCTGAAACACACGTATATTAAATAGTGGCAAATCAAAAAAAAAAAAAAAAGTCTTTATGAGTTATCTCAATAATAGTCCACATAAATAAGTTACCCAAAATTATGAGTTCGTATATACAATATTTCTTTCCCCCAAAATTCATATAATAATATAATCGATGTATTTTTTGAGGGGTCTCAGGTTCCCACTATTGTATATGTGGCTCATCTTTTAATATTAAAATAGTAATTTAAATCGATCAAGGCACTATAAGCACCGAAAACGAGTAAATGGTCCTGACAGGACTTCAAGTTTTTTTTTATTTGCTTTCGAGGACCTCAATAGTGGATGACATTCCGTTGAGGACCTCATACTTTTCAAATTCTCACATAAGACAAATTAAAGAATGCTTCCAATTTTCAAGGCTAGAAAATTAAACAATTAAATGGTTAATTGTTTGTCATATAGTAAAAGATGACAAATCTAATAATACTATTATTATATCCTTATGATGCAAGAATTTAGGTAAAATAATTTTTAATATGTTATTAAGACTCGATAGAATAAATCTTTAATTTGTTTTTCAAATAGCAAAATAAGTTGACATATTATATTATTTAATTTATGAAAGATTTGAGCATTTCGTCTTGCCTTTTTTTCCCGGTAGAATTAAATACTCATTATTTCAAGTTCAACTTATTTGAAACTTTTTGGCTTTATATCATTTTCTTTGTTAAATTTTTTACATTTTTTAAGACCAAATTTTATTACTAATTATTTGTAAGATACGTCAACATCGTTTGAACAAATAGAATTAAATATAACTAAATGTCTAAATCTACCCCATCTTACATGCCCTTCCAATATTATGCAGCATCCTATGTGGAATTTTATGCATCGATCGTATGTGCACGAGTTAAAGTGAATAATAAGAGTTAATCTTATTGATATTACTATTTAAAGTTAAACTTATAAATTTTAGTATTGAAGTGATATATATTAGAAAAACAATTGCTTTTTAAATCAAATATATTGATTGTTTTTTTTTAAATTGGAACATGAGGAGGTCATCTTTGATGATACATAACATAAAAGAGCACTATGGTATGTAATATAATTGAAGTCTTATTATAATCAAATTGAACACTCTCCTAACTAAAATTATTTATTAACTACATTTTTTTGTATTTTTTCTACCACTTTCCTGCTGTTACTCTTTTTTTTAAAAAAAAAAAAAAATGAGATGTGAGCATTCCACTTGCAAAGGGAGAAGAGGTAAGCAAAAACTTGCAAGGGTTAGGATTTGAGCCCATAATCTCCCACTTAAATGTGAAAACAAAAAAGTTGCATATGAGTTGAACTTTAAAATAATAAGTATATTAATTTAATACAAAAAAGTTAAGAACAAATTCTCAAAGTTTTCATAAATTAAATGATATAATGTGTCAACTTATTTTGCTATTTGAAAACAAAATCAACTATTCATTCTCTTGATACCATATTAAAAATTATTTTAACTAAATTCTTACAGCACAAGTATATAATTTAATATTAATAACTAAAATTCATCACATCCAAAACTATATTTTTTCTTTTATTTTGCTAGATTAATCTTTTTTTATTATTTGATAAACAATAACTATTTAGTCCTTTAACTTTCTAGCCTTGAAAAATTAGATGCATTCTTTAATTTGTCTTATGTGAAAATTTGACCGGAAAGCCAACATGATTCTTAATGGAATGTCATCCACTGTCGAAGTCCTTGAAGGCAAGTAAAAGAAAATTGAAGGTCCTATCAGGGCCATTTACTCGGCTGAAAACATTACTGGGATGGCACGGATGAAGCCAACAGAGTGGGGCCAGTTTTGTAATAAATATATTTAAGATTTGTTCTTTTCGTAGGTAAATTGGGATGGATAAAAGGATAAAATAAGTTGAAATAAATTGAGGTAGGTTGAAATGGGTTAAAATAGATTAAAGTAGATTGAAGTGGGTTAAATTTTTTTATATGATAAATTAAATTTGATTAAAATAATATAAATAAATTAAAATAAATTAAAGTGAATTGAAGTAGATTAAAATAAATTAAAGTAAATTAAGATTCATACTTTAAAATTAACCTACGAAAAGAACACACACTAATAATAAATAAAAGGACGAAAACCAGGAGTTCTTTTTTTTTTTCTTTTTTTTTTTTGTTGTCGTTGTTGTCGGGTTTACATACGAACGACTGAGCTTTGAGCAGCACTCCTCTTAGCGAGAAAAAGCGGGTTTCGAGGTTTCTGCAGAAGAAGATGGAGAACAATCGGGAAGGCGAAGGAGAAGGAGAAGGAGAAGGAGAGGAGAGAGAAGCAGAAGGAGCAGAAGAAGAAGTGTTAGGGTCGAGTTTGACCATGGAGAAAGTCAAGGCAGCTAAAGAGTTCATCGAGAATCACTACCGAGCTCAGATGAAGAACATTCAGGAGCGTAAAGAGAGGTCTTAATTTCAGCTTAATTTTGTTGTTTAAGTGTTGAATTTCTTCTTAATTTCGACTTTTTTTGGATTTTTTTAGTTGCTTGATGTCGTTTTGGTTACTGTTTAGATCTTGTTTGACGCTGGATTGAGTTTGATTGTTGTTGTTTTGTGTAATTGGAGGTTGTATGATTTGGCCCTCTGCTCATTTGATTGCTTGGTTTGGTAAATTGCTTTGCTGATTGTTTGGATTGACTGCATTGTGGAAAATTTTGGCATTGTGTGGTTTATAGAGGTCTAGGTCACTAGGGGGAGTAGGCAGGTGTCTTATATGGGAGTTCTTTTTGGAGTGGAACTATGGAAATTGAGGCTTTTCAACTTTACTGCTGTTGTTGATGATTGTATGCTGCCTTGAGTCAGGCTTAGTTGCTGAACTAGATTGTGTATCTGAGCTAGTTAAGGAAATTGAGGGTTGTAAGGAACGTAGAATAATCATAACCATAAGTTTGCTTACACGTGGTCCTCCTTAAACCATAATTCGGTGGGCTCTTTACCTTAGCTAGTGATTGCCTGACTTTAGTAAGTATGGAGATTTTGTGATTATTGTTGAAGGGGAAAGGCAATATTTGATAGATGGGAGTCTGGAGATCCCATTATGGAAGGACGAGATCCTATGCGGTGCGGAGGATGTGGTTGATGTTAGAATAATGGCAACAAGATAAACTTTTCTTCTCCTCTCTCTCTTTCACACTTGTCCCACATGGAACTTTTGGATGGTGATATGAGGGGTTTATATATCCCATTCTCCTTACCCATGTTGAATAACTTGAGACCAGGCTTTATGGGATTGAGGATGTCTAGGGCCACCACGCGCGCGCCGCCGTCGTGGCCCGGCCCGGCCCGGACGGGGGCGGGTTGTGGGCTTATTCTAACTTTTTGGGAGAAATCTGCTTAAACTTTTTTGTAACAGATTGTGCTAAATCCTCCGTGAATCGTTCCCTATCGTTACAGTCTTCCTGATATTCCTCCTCGACTTGAATGCTGTCAGATCTTCTGCCTCATTCTATGTTCTTAATGGCCAGATTTTTGGCCTTATCTTACGCCATTTTAATGGCTCTGTAACTGCTATTTTTCTCCTATAAATAGAGGCCTTAGCAGCAGAGTTCTACACATCAGCTCATACATTTCTCTCCTCTCTTCTTCTTCTTCTCTGCATTTTGGGTTACGTACTGCATACTCCAAACTCTTGACCGCGAAGTGCATGCGCTCAAGAGTGCTGAGTTAACCTTGGGGAGCAATAGGCTGTATCGATTTGCACCGTAGTCGAGCCGTAATTGCTTTCAAGGCAGTGGTTTATCCACGACTCAGTTTATTCTGTCGATATTCCAGCCATTATTATTCTTATTATTCCAACAGTTGAAACTTTGGTTGGGTACTAAAAGTGTATGTTAGATTTACTTTATGTTATGGCCTTTCAAAGATATGAATTTTCTTTATGTTGGTGTCATAAGTGAAGGAGGGTGCATTATTTCAAGGAAACACATAAGAGTAATTGTTAAGCATAAAAAATTGTGAATACTTTCTCTTGCATTTCCCTTGATGGGTGATTATGAGGCAAAAAGTTACCTTTATAGCTGCAGATCTCTCACTCCATCATATTTGCTTGCTGTTTCTACTTCACACCTTGACGATTTTGTTGAAGAAGTCCGTGGACTTATAAGTGTCGAATGTTAGTAATTATGGTTCTGTGAAGCCATGCATAAGGTGGTTTACCTTGTGTTCAAACTTAAGGCGTAAAATGGCATAAACTGCGATGAATGGGTTTTTATAGGTTTTTTCAAATTAAGCATATCTGAGGTGGATATCCTGCTGATTGTGTTAATAAGCTGAAAAGCCGTCAAATGAAGCTTGCCGAACATGCACTATCCTTGCTGGAAGTTAAGAATTGCTTGATGTGGAAACATGGGTTACTTATTATCTATTACTCATTTGCTGTTATTTGGGATGATTGTGTGGAGGTGTTAAGGACTGCTAGGGTAAAGCTTGATGAGAATTTTGTGATTGTATTATACATTGTAGCTTCCAAGTGAAGAATCCTTCTTGGGATCCTTCTGCTGGTTTACAGCTGGAATGCTGGATTAGTTTGGTTTGGCTGGAAGAGAAACAGTGGAATGTTGTGGCAAAACAGCATGTCTTTTCTACTTAGATTGATGGAATGGGATCTGTTGAAGTCATGATCAATCTCTTTTCTTTTCTTTTATTCTTAATTTGTTTCTCTTATCCAGAATTGCCGTAAAAGTTGACCAGTCTTTTCTTCAGTCTTGTGCTTTCTAGTATCTGTCTTTCCCTTCTATAATAAATCTATGTGTTGGTAGTGGTGTAATCTTTTACTCAAGTCAAATAAGCTGCCAAGAAAATAGCTGTGCTCAACTATTCAAATAATATCTCTCATTTTGGTTGTGCATCAGTTCCTGAAACTCTTCTCTTTGAGCTAGCTGTCCTACATCACAGACATCATTAGGATTCCTTACAATTTATTGTTCGTCAATTGTCGCCGACAAATTCAGCTTCTTTGACTTGCGTATCTTAGGAAAAGATGCCATTTTTTCTTATTTCTACAAATTATAAGATAGTGTGTTGTCACTTGGTTGATGTATGTTTGGTTACTTGCTTACTGTCTTTGGCAAGGTGCACTACGCTTTTGTTGTGGCTGTTACTATACTGCTGCATAATTTTGATTAAGATGGGCTAGAACGTGTCATTTAAGTGACTTGGTTCCTTATTGTTGTAGACGGTGGATTCTAGAAAAAAAGCTAGCTTCTTCAGATGTGCCTAAAGAGGAGCAAATCAATTTGATAAAAGACTTGGAGCGAAAAGAGACCGAGTTTATGCGACTGAAAAGGAATAGGATAAGCGTGAATGACTTTGAACTGTTGACCATCATTGGGAGAGGAGCATATGGTGAGGTGAGTGCTGATAACCGTTGATAATGCATTGAACAATTCAATCTACAGTCCACCAGTTATGGTTCAGTAGAAAATCTACTCCTTTCATCAGTGTTGGCTTTTCGAAAGTGTGCACTTTGAATCCTGCTTGTCTTTAGTTGGAGTCATAGTCACCAGGAATGCTCCATACCTCTGCAATCTGCATTTCTAGGGGCATGTGATCCTAAGGCGAAATTGGACTTAATTTGTGCATTAAATTGCTATCCATCCTCCTGACAAGGTGACCTAGGTTGTTCGTGGTAACTATAATTGGGATGTTTTGGAATTAGTTTACTACTCATGATACATCTGTATTGCTTTTGTTCACCCTAGAAAAAAAAAGAAAACAAGAGAAATTGATTTAATGATCTTTTGAAGACACTCATTCGCAAGCTCCCGCTTCCACTGAAATCTTAATTAAAGGGGTTCATATTTGTATCTTGCTTAATAGTTTTAATATGATTTCATGCCAATATTCTTGTTGACAATTTGATTCATTTCGAGATTGTTGAAGCTGCTTCACACTTAGCTTTGAAAACAAATATTCGGAGACATGTGAAGTTTGATAATGGACATATTGTCACTGTGAGCCGTACCAGGCTCTTTAATTTGTAAACTTTCATTCTTCAGGTTCGGCTGTGCCGGGAAAAGAAATCTGGGAATATTTATGCTATGAAAAAGTTGAAGAAATCTGAAATGCTTAGCAGAGGACAGGTAACATACTCCTAATGGTGACTGTTGATCTAAGACCTTTAAGCTCATTCGGAGAAGTCTTGATACTTCCTTTGAGCGCTCTGGGAGTTGAGTTTACACATCAGCTTCTTGTAATGTTTCTGGGAGTGATAACTAGAATGATTCTGTCAATATTCTTTTGTGTATGTCGTTCTTTTGTCTCTATTTAAATTTTAAATTAGATATGGAAACTTTTGTTTTTGACTGGAAATTTTGTTATTTTGCAATTCATCAGCACATATAAATTTTGTCTGTGTTTGAATTTTTAGTCTAATGAGTTTTTTATCTTTTACTGGATTGTCTGAACAAGGAGCACTGAATGATTAGGAAGTGTTTCTGAATTTTATCCCTGCTAAGTTGTTTTGTTATCCTCCTCCTACTAAATTATAATCTTATCTGTAGATGGCGGATTAGAAGCCTGACCTCCATGATGGATATGCTGCTTTTTCATTTTCCTTTTTTTTTTCCTGGGTTTATTTGTGTTGTCTCATGTTCTATGTTGAGAATGCCTCAGTTTCTCATTCTTTTTGTCTGCCCTTCCCAAAAGCTTCTTACCTTGAGAAGCTTTTTCCTTTCCCATTTAAACACCGTTCATACAACTCCAGTAGATCTATATATCTGATCGTTTTTCTTTATCCAAATGCTGATTGCCATTTCATATCAATTCTCATATAATGTCCATGGCAGAATATTTGGTTTGATCTCAACTGTCTCTTTCATTGTAGGTGGAACATGTCAGAGCAGAAAGAAACCTGCTGGCTGAAGTTGACAGTCACTGCATTGTGAAACTATATTACTCATTTCAAGATGCTGAATATTTGTATCTGATCATGGAATATCTGCCTGGTGGTGACATGATGACGCTTCTGATCCGGGAGGACATCTTATCCGAAAAGGTTGCAAAATTTTATATTGCGCAGAGCGTTCTGGCGATAGAATCCATTCACAAGCATAACTATATTCATAGGTGTGTTAATTGCTGCTATCCGACGTGAGAAGTTATGATCATTATCTAAACTTTATCAGGATGGTCTATTGGCTCCCACATATTTTTGTGAGTAACAGCTGAAATTTTCCGTCTTGATGATACTCTTTTCAGAGATATTAAACCAGACAACCTTCTTCTGGACAAGAATGGTCATATGAAGCTTTCAGATTTTGGCCTTTGCAAACCGCTTGATTGTGCAACCCTGTCAACCATCAAGGAAAATGAACCCATGGATGACACTCCTATAGAACCCATGGATATAGATGGAAGCCTTCCTGACGCTGCTAATGGATGCAGCTGGAGAAGTGCTCGTGAACAACTTCAGCACTGGCAAAGGAATAGGAGGATGCTGGTAATCTCTTAATGCCTTTTCGCTGTTGCAGTTTCAGTGGTAACTGACGCGAGCAATAAATTGATGTGGTGGATGTAACCGACCGTCCAGTTGCAAAAATTAATAGAGCCAAAAAAAAAAAAATTGATTATGTATTGGTTTCTACTATCAAATGGTAATTGTTGCTGGATCACTTTGCTGTCTCAACAGAGGTTGTGTAAGATCTGCTAATGTCAAGAGTCTAGATAACTTGTATGAACTTGCAGTCTTTTTGCTGGAACATATTATAATTATGTGACCTTTCTTTAACTGATGGCTCTGTTAGTCAAATACAGCACAGCTACTTAGTTCGTTTGTAGTCTCCTGTGTGTACATTTAATTCATTTGTTATCTCTCGGCGGTATAAGAATGTGCTTCAACTTGTGGAGCAATTATGATTTGTATGTTTTTGTCTTTTTGTAAAGAAATTTTGGGTAATATTAATGTTAGAAAGACATTCTATTGACATAGAAACAAAACCAGCTGTTGCGGGCATTGCTGCTGATGCACAAAGAAGAGATGTGAACATGAACATTAAATTGATATGGTACGAAGACACCTAGTCTTAATTATAAGGTAAACGTGCTGTAGTCAGCTTGTTGTCATTCTATGTTTTCCATACCTCTCTGGAGAAGATTTGCTTCACTGTTTAAACTTGATTGGTTAATCTCCCATGAAGCAGACCACTCTTTTCCCCGATCTTGTTTTATCTGTTGTGTTGGTAATTTAAATACAGAGCAATTTTGATGGGGGAATTATATATTTGGCGAACCCTTTAAATGATGTTGTACTTCTGGCAGCGGAAGCGCTGAGTTCATAATAAGATGTTATTCTCTTTAAATGTTGATTTCTCTCACCTTTGTTCAACAGGCATTTTCTACGGTGGGTACACCTGACTATATTGCTCCTGAAGTTTTGCTGAAGAAAGGATATGGCATGGAGTGTGACTGGTATGATTCATTTACTAATCTACAAACTTGACAACAAAGCAGGTGTCTGCATACTATTGCTTTAATCCCAGTATTTTTCTGTAAACTTGATCCTCAAATGCATTTTGTTAAGTCTATTCATAAATTAGAATGTGACAGTCGTGTTATAATTATATTTTAAGATGCTTCATTAGGTAAGTGCGGTTTTGATAAATTCACGTACGTGTCCTCAACTTTTATGGTATGATTTTTCCATGCTGCCTTCCTATGATTAGCATGCATATTCTCATGTTGGAAAATGATGTGCCTATGAATCTATGATGGGATGGATGAGTCAAGTAATCACTTGTTAAAACTCTGGACTTTATTATCGCCATCACCAGGGCAGCAATTTCTATGTCAGTGTATGATTCTTTTTTTACCATGCTTAGTTGTCTTTGTGGAGGAGTGGGTTGGGTTGAGGTCAGCAGTCTTTATATGTGGCACTTGTGTTTGTTGAGTTCAGCCTGTAAGGCTAAGAATTGTAGGTTGCGTTGGATAAGAATGGACTGGATTGCTCAAAAGTACGAGGTTTGATAGCGTATCTTTAATGTTTTCCTACAGTGTGTGGCCTTTTAATGATGTCACAGGTTTGATCATTTGCGTATATCACATCATATGTGATGCCTGTAGGTTAACTTGAACACGGCAGACCGTCTTTTTCATTCAGGATTTACCTTCGTTCTACCGATTATTCTCATCTGTTAATGTTTGGTTTATAGGTGGTCATTGGGTGCAATCATGTATGAGATGCTGGTTGGTTATCCTCCTTTTTACTCTGATGATCCAATAACGACATGCAGAAAGGTAGGTGCTTTGTACAGTTCTATTGTTGACTTTAGCGCTAAAAAGCTAGGTTAAAAACTTTCTTAAAATGGTGTTGAAGTCCAGAACTTCATCTTTAGTCTCTGGAGGATAAATATCTGGCAACTCATTGGATTATGCTGTCCCAGATAGAGTAACACTGGTCACTTTTTCCTTTGAGTGCCTTAATGATTCAATGAGTGTTATATTTGGTAAAATTTTGTTATTTATGATGCAGGAAGTAATGTAAGTTGTGGTGATAAAGGTCATTTTATTGGTAGCAAACTGCGCCTCTGGGCTCTAGCTCAGTTGACATATGGAGTGCAGATTTTGGACATGTTTAGAGCAGAAAAATAAGTTCCAACTTAAGGCCCATAGGAATCAAACTAGACAACATTCCAGGAAAAGGAGTCGCTCTGGCGGTTGGATGTTGTCATATACTTGGTCATTTATCAACTATTTTTTCTTGTTATTTAAAAATGTTGTATATGAAGCTCCATTCGTGTCTGCATTCTTTAAAATTCTGAGGTTCTGATTCTGACAATAAAATTAGTTAGATTTTGCATATGATCTTTAAACTCCCAAGTTTCCAAGTGTATAGATTAAGTTGGCTAAGTTATGGCTGCAGTGGTATAATTTGTCACTTGGAATCACTTATTGCTGTATACTTCATCTCCTGTAGATTGTCCACTGGAGGCATTATCTCAAATTTCCGGAGGATGCGAAATTGACACCGGAGGCGAAGGATCTCATATGTAGGCTGCTCTGTGATGTCGAGCATCGATTAGGCACTGGAGGTGCTGACCAAATTAAGGCATGGCACTGACAATGGCTGAAAAAAGTTTCCTTTTTTGAGTACACCTTATACTTTGTAGAAATTCTTTTTGTCTTTTCATTTCTTAATATCTAATAACTCAAGCATTTTATCAGGCACATCCCTGGTTTAACGATATTGTATGGGATAAATTATATGAAATGGAGGCAGCTTATAAACCACAAGTCAATGATGAGCTAGACACCCAAAACTTTATGAAATTTGACGAGGTATGGCATAGACCCTTTCTCTGTTATAGCCTATTGGGATCTGAATCATGAAACATGAAAGCTTAAGGCTTATATTTGGAAACATTGGGTATTGGCAATTTTAGTGAAATTTCTTGTGGTGTCTTGATGTGGTTACATCTTTTATTTCAATGCTTTCAGAAAGAAAAATATTCTCCTTCCACTTCTAAATCATCAAAAAAATTAACACTGTATTGACATTCTCTTCTGACAATTATTATGTCAAAAATTGGATGCTTTATTTGCTTGTCATTTTTCCTGGAACCTGTTTTCTGTCTATATCATCAATTTTTTCACTGGTTCTATATCTGAATGAACTTGTCTGCTTTCGTTTTAGACGGACCCTCCAACACAAGTCAGAACTGGATCAGGAACCTCAAGAAAGGTACCTAAGTCCTGTCTTGGTTCAATCAACCTCTCATATGATTTTGCATGATCCTCTTGTCACTTGATGAATGAATAGTATCCAAAATCAAAGTAAACCTCGTGCTTTGTCTCACATCAAAAGGGGAAAAAAAGGGCTTTGTTTGTTTTTTTAGTCTCTTGCTATCTTTTATCCTCATGTTTTTACCCCTGCAATATGTATTAGTAACAACTGAGTTAGAGATAACTAACTCCAAAACACCCTAAATCACTATGTTCTAGGACATTCTGTCAACTCCTTCAGAAAAGAAATACAAGAAAGCAATTGATCGACCTCATTAGAGCCTTCAAGAGGATGGAAATCATGTTAAGCACGCACATTGGCCATCATCAGTGACACCAATTCCTATGGCATTTACCCTTGCAGTACATGCTAAACCACTATAGTGGACCTATGCAAATCCGCCAATCCTACTCTTTAGCTGCACACAAGAGATCCTGGGCTCCTGGGACAGGCGATTGACCTCAATATCAAACGAAAGAGAGTTAAAGAGGAGGTAGTTTAGATCTTCCGTCTAGACAGGTTTGGGGTGATCTAGATTTAGGTAGCCTTACCCCTATATGCAGAAAGGCTAATTCCACGAGCAGGAGCAGGTTCAGTGAATGAAGTTAGACTAGTTGGACCAGCCAGGCTCCAGATTTAGAACCCATGAGTTCTTTGTCTGATATGGTATCAACGGAGGATTCCAGGAGATGAGATCTACTGTTGAATATGATATCTGACTCTATGCTTGACTACTTCTGCTGGAGGGGGGGGGGGAAGCAACTATTGAGGGTTTGTCGCTTGCGTAGTTGGCTCACATATATATGAAGTTACCTTGCATGAACTGCCCACTTTTGCAGCTCTTGCGGCTAATCAATGAATTTTTTTGGGGTGATCTTACGGGGGATGGACAAAACAGCTGCCGACTACAACAACTACTTTTTAATAGGCACACTTTCTCCTTGCGATATTCTGCCTATGCTTTCCCTTCACGGGGAAAAGAACCCCGGGGGGGGGGGGAGGAATTATTGGTTTAGTGCAATTTTCCTTATTAACCATGTTATCAACTTCAACCTCTTCCTTCTAGATATCATCTACAGTCTACACTAGAATTTTGAAGACTGGCATTCGTTACACTACAAATATGCCTGGGACTGTATATGCTCTCTAGGGCACTTATCATGCCCGGTGATAAAATCAGATCTGAATTTGGGCTAACACATTTCTCCATCTATTGTGGGTGATAGTCTCATGCGGCCAGACAAAGGCAGTGCTTTGTTTAGTGGACCTACAGGACAAAGAGCATAGATACTGATGGGTAGAAACTGGGAGTAACCAGTACATTAGTTACATATGAGAATAGTTAGAACCCTAGGACATAGGAAACAGGTTGATGCTGTGACTAAAAAGCAGAGGAAAGTCACTTAAAAATGGAGGGAGCGAGGACAGATCATTAAAGGCCTAAAGGGTGTATGTCTATGAGTTATAACAATGACCACCTCACTTTGCATGGGTTACACATTTAATCTGTTAGATAAGTTAGCAGCAGATAGGTTGATTAGTTAAACTTTTAACATTGGTGTGAGGCAACTTTTTCTGAATACTGCTAAACAACTAGCCAATGATGGTGAGGAGAATAATGCTTGGCCATTACCATTCAGATATTGGCCGGTATGTCCCTTTTATATATGATAAACAAAGGGGTTGAACCTGACTGTTTGCTGAAGAATTGTGCCTCATTGTTCTCCCATCCTTCGTTGTGATATCCAAATACTGTATTTTACCTCTTGATCATTGCTTTAGTGTCGAATTGAACTTTTAACCAGCAATTCCCCGTCCCCTTTACCCGCGGGGCCCTTACCTTGTCTTTGGGATGCACATTGGCTTCCAACACAGACCACCGAGCATAATTTTTCTTTCCCATCTGTTTTCTTGGTGTGTTCTACATACTTCACTGATCTTAGAATTCTGTGGCAGGTGCTTATGACCCCAAAAGATCTAAGTTTTGTTGGCTACACATACAAAAATTTTGATGCTGTTAAAGGGCTCCATTCCCTTGGTATGTTCATTCTGCCTGGATACCCGATGCTAAAATTTGTTAGTATGTGGAAAATTGTATGGTTCTCCTGATTAAAATGCATATTCTCTTTTTTGGGATGGTGGTGAAGCTATGAATTGTGTCTGCCTGTAAGGTCCAGAAGAAAATTTGAATGTAGAGATTTGCCTGTCATTATGTCTAACTATACAAGTGATTCTTATGTGAGGCCCAACTATGTATGGAATTGATGAACATTTACTTGGAGTTGGTGAAGATCAAGTGGGGCATCTATCATGATTAAGCGATAATCTTTTGAATTTTCTCTAAAGGACAAAAGACTTCTTGACAGAGAGTGATGGGAATTAAATTCCAGCTTCCATGGACTATGGGCTATTTTTCTGGCTTTGGATATTAGCATATTGAAACGAAATGTCTCATTGCACTGTTCTCTGTCTCACAGTGGCTAGATGTAAATGGCTTCAGATTTGTGGTCGGATGGAATTGGCCTCTCCAAAATTAAATTGTAGAGGCAATTTTGCATACATCTGGCCGCCCTATGTCTATAAGAAGAACTCAAGGGCGTAGGTTTGGTTTGAAATGATGGAAAGTCAATTTTCAAAGGTTTTTGCTTAGATCAACAGTCAAAACACAAAAAATTGACAGGCATTTGTTTTCTTGCATTAATGAACCAGTTGCATTTAATGTAACATGTTTCCGACTTTCCCCATTGCCAAGGCAGGGTTTTGTTTAGAGCGTTTATTCTGAGAGCAACAGCATGTATTTTAGTGGGTTCCGGAAACTTGAAGAGTCTTAGACCATTTCTAAACAGAGGCTTATTGTCTCGTAATAGGCTTATACCAAATGACATCTAAACTTTGGAGAGACTTATACTATTGTGTAAAAAAGAGTCTTTATGGTCTCATGATAGCTCTTTTATAAATTATAGTAATTTGTAAGGTGTTTGGGCTGGATTTCAATTCAAAGCTCTGCTTCTAGGCTGTACTGCGTATGTTAGTCTGACCAAATTTATGTCAATCATGTGTAGAGAAGAATTGCATTATATAATCCAGTAATCTCCTACCGTGTTCCCCCTTCAGTTTTCCTGTCGACAAGTAGAAATTTAGATGACCAGGCTTCGAGGACACTGATAGATTGCTATAAGCTATGATTGTATGCACCTGCGTTTTGTTGGTTGTACTTCGATTCTTCCTCCCAGAGGGCAGTTCCAGTTTGTGATTTCTCCTCCTGTGAGTCTCTGATGTATCATACTGTTCACAACATTTGATGTTGTTGACTTGCTTTTGGGATTGCACATTGCAGATCCCAAGGGAAGCACATCACCGAAACGACCTGCCCTGGATTCAATATTTAGTAAGAATCCTCCTGAGTTACTACATTATCGGCAGATTCTACCCTTGTGTTGTCTTCTTTGAGTCTCTCTTCTGTACTGTTCTAATCTAAATCCAAATTCATTTCCCACCTAGGTGTTCAGAGGTTGTAGGCTTACTCTGAATTTTAGAGGGGCTGTGTCTGTTGGACATTAAGATTAAGGACGATAGACTGACTACTACTCCTTGGGAAAAGTAGAGGACAATTTAGTGAACCGTTCTGTTTGAGTGCACTTAAACCAAATCGGAGAACATTGTCCAAAAGTGACTTTTGCACTATTGTCCAAAAAATTTATTGTCCAAAAAATTTGATATTCTGTGAACGTCTGCAGATGAAAACGGGGTGGGCTATCCAGCAAAGCACTCAGATGAGATGGATGTACAGATGGTCTCCACAACTGAAGATTGCATGTCCTAATGAAGAATTTGCAGTGAGCAAAGAGGTGGCAATCAAGTAGTGTTCTTGCACATATCATGATTCATGAGTTTTGGACGAGATGCTTTTTTTTTTTGGGGGGGGGGGGGGATCAGAATCCTGATTGGCACGCGTTTTGCAGGACTGGATGTACAGCATTTGTGAAGAACCTCAGGCAGAGCTCTTTGAAGGGCAGTATAACTGAGGTGAAATTAATATTAGCGGGATTTGTGTAACAGAGGTTTTCATCCCCCTCTTTATCTTCTTGTATCTTTTCCTTTTTTGTCTACTCTCTCTCTCTCTCTCTCTCTCTCTCTCTCTCTCTGCTTGTTGGCTAGCAGTCGATGTGATGTTTGTAGATGGCTGCCCAGGTTGGCTAGTGTATGGTTAATGAAATGCCTTCTCTAGTGGCAGTTTCTGGTTGATGTTTTTAAACTGTTGTGAGGACTGGAAACAGACTTGTCATACTTGTAAGTTGTAACAATGTCTTTTTCTTTTTTTTTCCCCCCTGGATTTAATGTCGAAACTTTTATGGGGAACTTGAGATATAAAATTTTGCTTCAAGTTTGGTTTCTCTGGCGTCGGCGGGAATGGGACTGAGTCGAGGTTTCTATCTTGGTCTGTGAGTGGAACTCCTTGGATTTCTTATTTTATTGAATTTTATTTTAGTAAAGTTATAAATGTTTTGCTATAAGATATTTTTCAAGTGTCTAATTTGGACTCAAAAACTACAAGATCATTTATTAAATTTTAAAAAATGATATGATTAAATAGTGGAATAATATTAGTATTTATAAATCGTATAAAATCATCTTTTTGTTCATGAATTTTTACTATTATAAAATTACAAGTATAATATACATTCGTAGATAAGGTTGACCTAATTAGAGTATCATTTATAATCACCGTTGCAATCGACGAATGCTAATGCGTCGCCGTTCATAATTAATGGTAATTACTAAAAGCTTGGTGATGTTAAATATAAAATATTACTTTTGGTTTGGTAAGATATTTAAGAATTGTCTCGTAGCAAGAAATGTCTTAGAGAACCTCCAATGGCTCCCTCGCGAGCCAAACGGAGGAGAGAGAAATGGGTGAGGCCAGGGGGAGAGCTCCACTGGTCAGCTCGCGGAAACCGCCTCACGAGGAGGCTTGCGGATGAGAGCCGGCTCCCACGGGCCATGTTGTTGTTTTTGGATTTTTTTAAATATTTTTTTGATTAGTTTTTCTTTTTTTAAAATTTTAAAAATAAGGTTGTGTGTAATAGAATAAGTCCATGGGTATTATTTTAGTCGGTGAGTTAAAGTGGTGAGCCTTTCATTGGAGATAGAGAAGATTATGAGCCAAAAAGTTTGATTATAAGCTGATGTGATAGAGATAAGCCCCCACCGATGAGCCAAAAAAAGGGCTTACCACTGGAAATGCTCTTGTAACTCTTTATTTTATCATTGGAAGTCGTGAGCGTAGGACAAGTACATGTGATATTTAAATCAAAAAAATAAAAATCAAGTGTATATGTTTTATAACTATAGTTTTGGGCACATTAATTTTTTTATTAAAAAATTCAAAAATGATTTGTTGAGCCTCAAGCTCTCAAAATGTCATAAAGTTGAATTTTTATATTACAATTGTCATAAACGGTGAAAACATAATTTTTTTTTTTGATGACCCAAGATGTCTAAGGGCATCTACAGCCGGTGACCCATGCAACAGGGGCTACATCCGTGTGCGACACGCGTCAGCTTCAGCCTGTGACACGTGTGTCACGGACCCCACGGGAACTCCAGCGAATTCCGCTCCGCGCATGATTTTTTTTGTCTTTTTCTGCATCAAAAACGCTACGTTTCATCATAGTTAGGAGAAGCGTGCTCTACGTTTTAATGGGGCCGAATGAAAAAAAAGGGAAAATCAATGAATATGGCCGTTGGGTTGCAATCAATGAATTTTTTGGGCCAAGTAAAATTAGCTGCTAGGTAAAAACGACTATATTTGAGGTTTGTAATTTTAATTTTTTTTTGAATGATTAATTGGTGTATAAATATGAAGGTAAAGTTGCGGAGGATACAATTTCAAATATGTTAAATTATCTATTTTTATGGTCAACAAAATAAATATTTCTTAATTTCGAATATAAAAAAACATTCACAAATGTTATAAAAGTTAAAATATAAACACGTAATAAATAAATGATAAGTAATAAAATATATTAATTGTGAGTTCTATGACAAATATTTAATTTAATTGTCTTCAAATGAGCTCCAGTGATTGGAAAATTGAATGGAATGTAAATGAAACTCTTGCTGACGTAGTAGGCTTGAGTTCCAAAAACTGAAACTCAGATTGGGAATGTTCTAAAACGAACTTATACGCATCTCAACTAAATTTATAGAGCCCTGAAGTCAACAACTAGGAAAACCTTCAGTAACCCTGATCATTATGATGTACTTCCAATGTCTGAAAATATAGATTTTAGAATGTCACTAAAACCAAAACTAACACCAAATACCAATGGTATATTAGCACTTATCGTAAACTTATTCTCCTAATAATCCAAAACCAACACCAAACAAACACAAAAGAAGAAGTTGGAACAACCATAAGTTTTTCTTTGCATGGTACATATCAACACTTATCCTGATTTTTATTCTTCTAATGCTCCAAAACCAAAACCATCAACAAACAAAACAAAATAAAAAGTTGCAACAACCTTATCTTTTTCTGTCTCTATTCATTTTAAAATTCCAACATACTTTTCCAGAATTCAGAAACGCATGCTCCTCCGTACTCCTTACTTAAGAAAAAAACAAATTAAAAGCAAAGCTCGATGTTCAAGTACACTCTTATTTATACTCTCTTCTCTGTGATTTGCACACCCTGCTTAAGCAGATCTTCTCTCTCCAGAACGCTCACTCCATCGCCATCAACAATGGCGAGCGATCAGTTCAAAGGGCAACCTCGTCTTCCCAAATTCGCACTCCCCAAACGCTACGACATCAAGCTTAAGCCTGACCTTGTTTCCTGCAAGTTCTCCGGCGTCGTTTCGATCGATCTCGATGTCGTTTCGCCTACCAAGTTCCTCGTCCTCAACGCTGCTGATCTCGACATTGATTCTCACTCTCTCTCCCTCACCCCCACCTCGACTTCTCAGGTATTTTTGTCAGGAATTTGCTTTTTTGCGTTTTGTTTTTTTCCCCCTTTTCTTTTGGGGGTAAATTTAGTGATTTTGGTGGGTGTTTGTTAGGCATTGCGTCCGGCGGGTGTGGAAGTGATAGCAGAAGACGAGATTTTGGTGGCGGAGTTTGCGGCGGAGCTTCCGATTGGAAGTGGGGTTTTGAATGTTTCTTTTGTTGGGACTTTAAATGATCAAATGAAGGGATTTTATAGAAGGTGAATTTTTATTCTCTCTTCTGTCTCGTGATGATTCACAATTTTGGGTTTAAAGATAATTCTTTTTTGTGAATTCGATTACTTATTTTTGAAACAATAATTTGGACATAGAATGTGAAACATGCTTTTAAGATAAATCTTGAAGAATAGATAAAAGTGCGTTCTGCTTGTTTGGATTGGATTTAGTCATGTTCTTCAGGTTATGTGGTCATATTAGCCATTCGATGCATTGATAGAAGATCACTTATTCAGTAGGATACTACCCATGTAATGCATTAGCTATGTGCAAACTAAATTAGGGAAATGATAAAGTATCATGGCATAGCTCGTTCGTTTCATGAGCGTCAATGTGACATAAGGCTACAAGAATTACTTGATACCATACAAATGATTTTGAAGTCAGATTTAGGTGGCCGTATCCATCAACATCCCATCTTTTCTTTGTCCATATGGTTACTGGCTTACTGCCGCAGTGCCACTGCAAAGATCCATGGTATTCTCTTTTCTATACTGATAATAATAACAATAGATATGATTAGAAATTAGTGGTAAAAGGTTTTCCTACAAGTTTGTAGAAGGTCAACTGGAATTGTTGATGGGGCCCTATCATGTGGTTCCAACTACCACTCTGGACTTCAAGATGGTATTCTTGAAATTACATTATTGTTCCACACAGGCATACACCAAAATGCACTTTAGTGCATATTACTTAACGTTTTTGCTTCTTAATCTTCAGTGTATATGAGATTAATGGGGAGAAGGCAAATATGGCAGTTACACAGTTTGAACCAGCTGATGCACGTCGTTGTTTCCCTTGTTGGGATGAGCCTGCTCTTAAGGTTTTGTTCATTTTTTCTTCTTGCTCTCTTGCATTGAAGTTTGTCCAAAGAATTGTTGGAAAGCTCTAACTCTGCCACATGCAAAAAATTTAGCTCTAGCACACTTTCATAGATGTTAGAAATATGGAACATACATTGGCAAGAGTGGAGACAGGAAATATGCATTTATGCTGGGATCTAGTCATGGATTATGAGCAGAAAATTTACTAGATTTTGGTAGCTTTCTATGCTGCATATCTACCATTCTCTAAACTATTACAACAACGACAACTCAGTGTGGGTCTTGCTTTTGCGGAAGCTGGGGAAGGTTGCATTTATGCAGGGATCTAATCATGGATTATGGGCAGAAAATTTACTAGATTTTGGCAGCCTTCTATGCTGCGTATCTACCATTCTCTAAACTAAATAGCCTTATTGAAGAGCTAGTTTGTGCACATCTTCTACTTGTAGGGGCAAGGTTGCATGCTAAATTCTGTCTCACAGGATCCATAAAAGCAGACTGTTGTTGTCACATAACTAACTTCCTCCTGAATGCCTTCTTTATCCTCAAATACAGTAATCGCCACATGTCGTTCTCAAGGCTACAGGTTATATTTTATCCGATTTATTCTTTTCACCTCTACATCAACACTGCTCGCATACATTTAGTAAACTTTCTGCTCCATTTACAAAATAATGGCAGACGTGTGGTGTAGAATGCTGGCAACTTGGTGTGAACACTGCAGTCTTTATACTTGCTTCTTTGCTTCGCAATGCTTAAAATCTGGGCATGCATATTGTAGATGAACGAAAACACTCTAGTCCTTTTGTCACAAGTTCTATGATGTCCTTTTGACCTTCATTGTAATAATAATGCTTAGGCAACTTTCAAGATTACATTGGATGTGCCATCTGAGCTAATAGCCCTTTCCAACATGCCTGTGATTGAAGAAAAAAGACAGGGCAATCTTAAGACAGTTCACTTTGAGGAGTCCCCCATTATGTCTACCTACTTGGTGGCCATTGTGGTGGGTTTATTTGATTATGCGGAAAGTCAGACCTCTGATGGTATGTATGTGCCTCATGTTGACGACTGTTAGTTATTTTGATGATTCACTCTTTGCTTTTTACCGTTATATATCCCAATTTTGTGCAGGTATCAAGGTTCGTTGTTATTGTCAAGTTGGTAAGACTAGCCAAGTGAAGTTTGCTTTGGATGTTGCTGTGAAGACGCTTGAACTATACAAGAAGTAAGTTAATGAATTTCCTTCCTGGTGACCGATGTTTTGTCTAATACCATTCTCAAATTGGACTTGGATAATATGATTACATCATATAATACAAAGAGTTTGGTTTATTTTTTTGATGTATTAATCAATTACTTTTGCTTTTATACAAGATATTTTGATGCACCATATCCTCTACCCAAACTTGATATGATTGCAATCCCTGATTTTGCTGCTGGAGCTATGGAGAATTTTGGTTTGGTCACCTATCGCGACTCTTCTCTATTGTATGATGAGCAGCATTCTTCTGCCACTGACAAGCAGTGGGTAATAAGCACGTTTACATGCTTAGAATGATGAGTTACTTTACGTTAATTCTGCTAATATGATTACTGCTTGTGCAGGTCACTATTACTGTTGCACATGAACTAGCCCATCAGTGGTTTGGCAACCTTGTAACCATGGAGTGGTGGACCCATTTATGGCTAAATGAGGGATTTGCAACATGGGTATCTTGTTTTCTACACAAATCTTTCTTCATTAAAATCATGATGTATGCTTCTACTCAATATAGAATATCTGCAGGTATCGTACTTAGCAACTGATATATTATTTCCAGAATGGAAAATCTGGACCCAGTTTCTTGACGAGACCGCTGATGCTTTGACATTGGATGCTCTTGCTGAATCACATCCTATTGAGGTATAAAGCCCTGGTGATAGTGTTCTGAAATCTGCACATGATATCTGTCATCTCTTGTTTGTCTATTCTTTGAGATATGAATCTGCATCATTCAAAATGAATCTTTACAGGTTGAGGTAAATCATGCACATGAGATTGATGAAATTTTTGATGCTATTAGCTATAGTAAAGGTGCATCAGTCATTCGGATGCTACAGAGCTATATTGGGGCAGAGTGCTTTCAGGTATTGCATCTCCGATTTATTATCTTCTGATATTTCTTTTATAGCCTATGTATATCTTATTATGCATCAAGTAATATGATGATCGCTTCATTTCCAAGCATCTGCTTTCTAATTCTCAAGGAAACAGTAGAAAAATTAGCTTATGGGTCCATTGAGTTTTGGCAAAATAATTTTTGGGACTTCTGGGAAGGGACAATAATTTATAGGGCCATTAACATTTGAAGAGATGGATTGGTAGACCTGAAATCACTAAAATGCATGCTTAAATTAATTAGCCTTTATTCTGCATTATTTGTTACTATTTTTTCATGTCTTTTTATTTTGACCCAACCCCAGCCACCTCTGAACCCTAGATCTGACCTGACATAAGTGGTTAATCTAGATGCGAATCACTTTGAGATAAAACATGCTAGAGAGTGTCAGCGTAAGGGGATTTCACTCTATTTGGGGTCTAAATCTGTTTCTTCAAATGTGAATGGACCTTTAAATATCTCTCCAAAAAGACCCTCCAAATGACCTTTCCATACTCATATTTCCTGGAAATTTGTTTGCCAAAACTCAATGATAATTTTTCCCAAAGTAGTATGCATGTGTATGTGACAAATTATGCACAAGTGTTGTAATGGCTGGATGATATATTTTTCTGTCAGAACATAATTTCATCCAAAGCAGTTTATTAGGGATGCTCTCGCACACTTGCATGACTCCTGCCAGATGTTTTACTTTCTCACGCTGCATGTTTAAAAGAAATGCTAAAACAGCTTTATAAAATTTGAAAAAGACAAAACAGTTCTGGAAACTCTTGGAGCTGGAGCATGATGCCAAACATAGCTGAAATCTCTCCAAAAGAGTAAAAGATACTCATCATCATTATCTTTTTGGTACTTGCGTCTCTTGACAAAAATCATGCTTCCTTAACTGCCTAATTTCTTGCTAACTGATAAATGCTTTTTTATGGTTTGTTGGCGTATCTAACTTCTTCAAACTGTTAGAGAGCTCTTGCATTGTACATAAAAAGATATACATTCTCAAATGCAAAGACTGAAGATCTGTGGGCTGTTCTAGAAGAGGAATCTGGTGAACCAGTTAAAGACTTGATGCATTCATGGACAAAACAGAAAGGGTATCCAGTTGTTTCTGTGAAACTTAATGATCAAAAGCTGGAGATTGAGCAGGTTCATAACCATGAACAACTCTTTTTTTGCTCAATTTATCGATTTGGAGTAGTAACTAAAATTATCTTTCTAGTTTGTTTACTGTCTGTCTGTAGTTGCCTTTACCATTATTTTGGATTTGTTTTAAATTGAGTATCTTGTGACAGTCAAACTTTCTGCTGAGTGGTAATCCTGTGGATAGTCTTTGGATTGTTCCTATCACATTCTGCTGTGGTTCTTATGATGCTCGGCGAACTTTCCTTATGCGATCAAAGTCTGAAGCAGTTGACGTGAAAGAAAATGCATGGCTTAAAGTTAATGTGGATCAGACAGGTTTTTATAGGGTGAAATATGATGAGAACCTCACAGTTCAACTGCGATCTGCCATAGAGAGGAATCTGCTGTCCCCTATAGATAGATTAGGTAACTCTAAATCTTTAGGGATGACTTAATTTACTTAGTCCCTAACCTTTAGGAAGAAGTTTCTGAGATTACTGTTCTCATGGCAGGTGCTTTGGATGATTCATATGCACTGTGCAAGGGTTGTCAGTTGCCGCTGACATCCCTACTGACCTTAATTGGTTCATTCAGAGAGGAGCTCGACTATACTGTCGTTTCCAACCTGATTAGTGTATGTAGCCTTCATATCTTGTGTGTTTTATTTCATTACTTCAGGATTAACTTCTTGTCTTACAATTTCTACAGATAAGCTACCAAGTTATCAGGATAGTCACTGATGCTGCCCCTGAAACAGTTGGCTTTCTAAAGCAGTTCTTCATTCATCTTTTCCAGTTTTCTGCCGGGTGAGTTTCTGTTGTATGTATTTCAAGTGGAAACTAGAATTCTCGTCAACACATGCAATACA
This sequence comes from Carnegiea gigantea, assembly GCA_029747015.1. Taxonomy (NCBI): domain Eukaryota; kingdom Viridiplantae; phylum Streptophyta; class Magnoliopsida; order Caryophyllales; family Cactaceae; genus Carnegiea; species Carnegiea gigantea. Next base: position 687,394 of record JAKOGI010000133.1, on the reverse strand, counting down.
TAGTCTGACGAGTCCACAGTGCTTCAGATCATGTATGTGCGTGTATATATATGCACATACACTCGCACTATATATATGCTGATCAGACTAATCATGCATTCAACATATTGGGTAGGTCATATACCCCCCCCCGCAAAAAAAAGAAAACAAAAAGGGGATTTCAGAGTTTTTGGAAAATGAGAACCATCTAACACTGGCAACTGTCGGATGCCAAAGCAATCCGAAGTTCCAAACCGTCAATGCCAATTCCATCCACTACGGCAAGATATTTTCATGTGTATGTGTTCCTGCATGCATGTGTTTATGCCTTTTCTTTCTTTTCTACCTTTGGGGAGGGGGGAAGGGTTGAGTGTCCAATGTACATCAAACCTTTCTATGAGCTGGAACTGCCTAAAAATATGAAAGGCCTATGATGTGAAGAATTTGATGATCTTTGTTTTTTTTTTTTTGGGTAAATGGGTAAGTACAATCAGACCTTAGATAGCCCTTCTCGCAAGGGTTCTACCTAAGTGGTCGGCGTGGATGATAAATGATAGCTCAGGGGATGGGGAGTGAGAAAAAGTGAGATCAGTCTTGAGCACCACTCCCAGTTTAGTTTAGCGATCCAGTCTGCGGCCATATTACCTTCGTGAAAAACATGTTGAATGGTGGGAGACGCAAAACTTGATAACATAGTTCAAATATCATGAACCAGCATTTGAATTCTCCAAGGAATATGAATCTTACCCTTGACAGCCTGAATAACCATGCGATTATCCCCTTCAATGTGAAGATGCATCATTCCTACGTCTAAAGCGGCTTTAAGACCATCACGTAACGCTGTGGCTTTTGTTGCCAAGATTGGTGCATCATACATAAATCTGGTCCCAGCTTTGATAAGTCGACTGCTACTGTCTCGCAAGATATACCCCGCTGCAGCACCGACTGGAGACAAGCTGCCATCGAAGTTGAGTTTAATAATACCATCTGGAGGGGAGGTCTACCTAATAAGGCGGGTGGGGTTAGAAGGAGATGGTAGTCGGGAGTTCAGCAATGGAGGGGAAAGAAGTGGAGAGCAATGTCGTTGTTTCCATTCAGCCCAGCTGCGTTTAGCTCAAATAAGGGTGTACATGGGATTCGGCAAAGCATTCTGGAAGACGAGCGAATTGCGACTTTTCCATATACTCCATATAATCCAAAGGAGCACAGCAATTCTAGGTATGGTAGCCGCGCATCGCATGTACCACTCATGCAGGACATCACAGACGGTGTGTTGTAATGTCGCAAAAGGGGCTTGGCAAATCCACCCATGCTTGGTTGCCAGGTCCCATACTCGGACGGCAAATGGACACAGTGCAAAAAGATGTTCATTATCCTCAATGTGAGATAGACAGGTTGGGCAAATAGGATCAATATGTAGCCCTCTACGCAGTAAGCTACCCCTAGAGGGGAGTGCATTGTGACATAATTGCCAAAGAAAGATTTGAATTTTCGACAAGATATCCAGCTTCTATGTCCACTTAAACTTCCATGGAGACGGGTCAGAACCGAGATTATAATGGGCCTGGCAAGTGGCAGACTTAACAGATAACTCACCACTGCCTGTAAGCACCCAACAAAACGTGTGTGGGACATTAGTTAAGGGGATGTGCACCGCTAGTACGTGAGGAAGAACAGAAGCAGGTACAATTTACGAAAACTTTAATATATCCCACCGTTTGTCAGGGATGATGAACTCACTGACTTTGAGCATAGGGTCAATGGCGTGGGCACTATCAACATCTATTAAATCCGCTAGACAGGAGTGTTGACGCCACATATGTGTCCAGAAGTTTATCGTTTGACCATTGCCTAATTGTCATCGCATTCCAGGCCCAGGAGTGGGATGGTTTTTGGGCAACGTGAAAGAATTGATCAGAAGGACCATATTTTGCTTGTATCCGGTTAAGCCAAAAATTATCTGGTTGCGTGAGATACTTCCAACGTAGTTTAGCTAAAAAAGCAGTATTAACTACACCAGCTTTCCTGATACCTAGACCCCCAAATTTTTTTTGTTTACAAATTTTATCCCACGCTACCAATGGAAATCTTTTTTCAATGGAAGAACTTTTCCCAAAAAATTCCCGATTGACTTGATCTAATCTCTGCGTAACAGTTGTAGGGAGCTGAAAACACTGTATGGTATGTGCAGGTAACGCTTCGAGATCACCGCCCGCCCTGCTTTTGATAATGCCGTAGCTTTCCAATTGGATAATTTTGCTTCCGCTTTTCTTAATATTCCCTGAAAGGTACGGAGGCTAGGACGTCCTTGGAATACGGCGCAACCAAGATATTTCTCAAGGGAAGAACTATGTGGAATATTAAAAATATGCGCAACATGTAGCTTATCTAAGTTGGTCGAATTTTTAGAGAAGACAAGATTGGATTTATGAAAGTTAACCAACTGTCCAGATTGTTGACAAAAATTGTGTAATATACCTTTGAGTTTAAACACAGCACGAGAAGAAGCTCTACACAAAAGTAAGCTGTCAGCTGTCATCTGCAAAGAACAGGCATGGAAGTTTCTCTCCTCGGGTTGCAATTTTAAAATTCCAATTCCTGATTTTGGATGAGCCGTTTCCAAATGGAGTCGTTGAGCCAGGATGTCCATACAAAGGATAAATAAATAAGGCGATAGTGGATCACCTTGTCGCAACCCTCGGGTAGGCTTAAAGAAACCACAGGTTTCATTGTTAATAATTAGTGAATAAGTCACCGTAGTAACACATTCCAGTACCCAGGTGATCCAATTAGGATGGAAACCCATACTTCGAAGGCTTTGTTGTAAAAAATTCCATTTAATACGATTATAAGCTTTTTTCATATCTAGCTTAATTGCAACATAACCCTTTTTCCCTTTGATATGGTAAAATTTATTTAGAACTTTATGGGCTAACAGAATGTTATCATGAATAGCCCGATGAGGAACAAAAGCACTCTGGGTCGGTTGTACCGGTCGTTCCAAAATAGGTCGCATTCTGTTGATCAGAATTTTGGCAATAATCTTGTAAAAAGCATTACGTAGGTTAATAGGATAAAAATGTGATGTAACCTCAGGTTTGTCAACTTTGGGTATGACTTATGAGGAAGTATTACATAGGCTAATGGGATGAAAATGTGATGTAATCTCAGGGTTGTCAACTTTGGGTATGGGGGCAATTAAGGTGTGATTGAATTATTTGAGTAATGTTTCGGTACAAAAGAAGTCTTGGATAGCTAAACAAAGACGGTCTTTGAAAAGGGCCCAAAACTTTTGAAAAAACAAAGCACCAAACCCATCTGATTCGGGGGCTTTATAAAGATTCATCTGGAAGAGGGCTTGTTAAATCTCCTCCTCTGTAACAGGTTGAATGAGGCTCAAATTCTCGGCTACGGTGACCTTACGCATTGCAATGATGGGAGTGAGAGTAATACGAGTACGGTGACTAGACGTAAAACATTGGACAAAATCATGAGAAAATTTGGCTTTGATCGGATCAATTTCTTCAATCTAGCCACCAATTTCGTTTTTGATATGAGAAATATAAGTACGCTGTTTTCTTGCTGTAGCCGTCTGACGGAAGAAGCGTGAATTCCGATCACCAGCCGTTAACCATTGTTTCCTAGCTAAGCGGCCCCAAAATCTCTAATGAAAGAGAATTAGTTTTTCCCTTTGTTTGATCAGCCTAGTATGCCAGTGATTAAGTCGTGGATTATCAGTGTTGTCGATAAGGCGGTTTTCCACGTAATGCAGTTTCTCCGTATTTTTCTCGATCTGTTTTCTGTAGTTAGCGCCTGAAGGAACTTTCCAAGTTTTAAGCTTATTTTTGATACATTTGAGCTGTTACGCAATACGGAACATTGGCGAACCGAGAACAGAATTTTGCCACTGCTATCGAACTTAGTTTTAAAAAGTGCGAGGTGCACTAAGACGCATATGGTCCCAAAATGTAAGGCGCGAGGCAAAGGCGCACACATCACATATGCGAGGCGCACTTCTATGCAAAAATGTTTAGAAGTCATTCACATTTCACAAAGAATATTTCGTAGAAACAAGTTTGACAAACGCATTAAAAAAGTTATTAGACGTGATTATCACTACTAACACCTCAAATAACCTTAAGCTATGTTATCTTATTATCGTAGTTCCCTAAAGCATACACTGTATAAGTATAGCTCACCTTTTAGCCTTAGAAGAATAAAAAGAAGAAGAAGGTAAAAGCCAAGAAAAAGAAGGAAAAAGGGGCGATATAGCCTTACATCCTTGAGGCGCACCTCATCCCCTTCGGAGCGCTGACCTTGTAGCCTCATGGCGAGGCGCGCATCAGGTGGACTTGTTTAAACTAAGCTAACGAACAATACAGTGGACCTCTTCGTATTGAAGCCAGTCTAGCTAAAAACAGAAAGGGGGTTGTTTATGGACTGTTTGAGTATATTAAGAAGAAAACAATAATCAGAACACGTTAAGGGTCCATGGGTGATATTAGCAGCAGGGTACAGATTATGCCAATCGTTTCGACCAATAGCTCGATCTAATTTTTCATAAATAAGCTGACCCCGTACCCTAGATTTCCAGGTGAACGGTCGTCCCAAAACAGGAAGGCTAGTCGTGTTGATTGTATTTAAGAAAGCAGGAATGCGTTTGCGTTGTGAGTGGGAGATTGGTGTCCCCCCTTTTTTATCCATGCTATTTTCCAGTTCATTGAAGCAACCTATAATACACCATGGTATGTCTATAACATTATTCAATTTTGAAAGATGGTTCCAAAAACCTGGTTTATCAGAATTTTTTGTTGGAGCAAAAATACTGGAAAGAGTAATCATTTGTTGCGTTTTGACATCAAGAACAAGCATATGGAAAGAGTAAGGATATTAATATTGTTCCATAGGACCCACATACCACCAGAATGGTTCACAGGATTTACATAATCATAATACTCACATCCAAATTGGGAGATGAGATGTTTAGTTGTATTGTCTGCTACCATCGTTTCAGTAAGAAACATTATATCAGGTTTTTGGGAACGAACAATACAACGAATTTCCTCATGTATTTGCTGTTTTTTCACACCTTGAACATTCCATGCAAGTACTTTCATAAGAAAAAATTACAGAATGCAATACAGGGCCAGTACAAAACCTCCAGAACTAATGGCAAAGCACTACTTTGTGTGCAGTGAACTGGCAAGGCAAAATAAAATTCAAAAAGGGAGTTGTTGCATTGCTGAAACATCACGCCTTGGAAGCATTGCTGCTTCTACAAATTGGACATTCTTAAGACCGATCGCCAATGAATGTTGTTAGATAGTGTACAGGAATACCAACTAGGCGGCCAGAAAATAATTTGAAAGTAATTTGAAAGTACCACAACCAGGCGCACCCAAGACAACAATATCCATAAAAAAAATAAGCAAGACAACAACAACAAGGTCTCAGACTCTCATCACAGACCTGTGCGCACGGCAACATGGTCGGCTCCTCAAGTCCAGTAACGCACCAGCATTGGCTCGGGAATAGACCTCCCACCAAAGGGCACAGAAACAAGACTTCCACATAACCAAATCAAAAGAAAGGCCATGTATAGTGAGGATCCTAGACCAGTGACACGCATCCACGAGAAGGCCACAGTAATGACAAAGGGGAGCAACAGGAGGCCTGGACAACAGTGGAAGGCCCAAGCAACTGCTCTTCCCAGCAATTTGTGTACCTCCAATTTGTCTAACCCAGTGATCCTGTGTGATTCCAAACTTTCGTGAAAGAAAGTGGTTCCAGTTAGAGTCCAAAAGTGTATGTGATAATACACTTGATTGCATACACAATAACCAAAAAACAAAGAAAATTAGAGCTGACGACATATCCCTGAAAGAGAGTTTGAGAGAAAGACCACCAGCAAGAGACAACAACTGGAAATATTGCAAGGTCAAGAATCCAAAAAGTTATCGATATTGGTTTACACCAATAAGTCAAAGCATGTTGCCATGCGGTCCAAGCACGTTTCCGTGCATTCCATAGAATATATATACTATCATAATGCCACAGCTTTGAATCCAAGAGGTACATCTTTGGTGCCATACATATTATCTTCCTGAAACTAAGAAAGTGGATACAAGATTGCTGAGCAAGACAATTAATCGCATCATTACAAGGCATCCCCATTAGATCATGCACATTATAGAAAGCCCTCCAAGAAGATATTACCCCCTCAATGAGCAAGCATGACCATATATTGAACATAAAATTATTAAAATTACCAATTTCAATAGTCTTGGAACCTGAAAAGGGATAAACCTGAAAGAAAAACAAGCGGAAAACAAGCAGCATAGCCCATTGCCCATGTACACTGCAAACTAATAAAAGGAAGGGTGGGGAAGTCAGATAGTGAGAGCACTAGAATGAGGGAACAAGACAAATAATCATAAATTCTAATCAACCTTTCAAACCCATTAAACTTGACAACGAAAGAAATCAACCTAAGGAGCGCATCAAACAGGAGGACACAACATACCTCAATATAACTAAAAACAAGAAGACAAACAGAGGAAGAAGCCTCCGATCCCACCACCCAAACCTTGGAGTCAATTATCCTAAGTGCCCAGGGAGAATTATAATTAAAATGATGTCTACCAATCCTTAAAACAGGGTATCTATGTACCAACTCAGCATAACAGCATGTCCTGTTCACCACTGCAAGATCAACATACCAAAAGAAGCATGCTGTACAATGAATTCCGAAAAAACCCAAGTATAAACAGAATATAAATTCCAAAGTCCATATTGAAAGACTATGCTAAACCCGAATAAAATCAAGAAAGCAAAGATAGATAAAACAAAATGAGAAGGGTAGAGGACATACCTGATAGTCAAAAACGAAATCAAAATTCAGAGAAAGGAAGCATAAACTTGCAAGGTGTATGATGCGCTCAATACTCCAAGTGAGACCAACAATTAGATGCTGAGAAGCCCACTTAAGCTTTAGAACGGTCCAAAGTACCGCAAGAGGAGCACCTTCTGAAATTTCCAACACAGACATAGGGAACCTCTGGCTCGAAATCAATAAGCTGAAGCCCAAAGTCACTCGTGGAGAGGTTAATCCCAGCCAACTATACAAGCAAGTGTTATCCGCCTGCAGAAGCACAGCGCAACACTTGCAATAGCCGTTGTAACCTTCCGATTCATTGAAGAATTCGAATAGCATGGCCCTGAGGAATTTGGGTCCTAAACCCTGAGTTCCATAAGAGTAGCTCGGCTGGGGAATTTTGGAGCTGACACGAATCCAGTCAGCAGCATAGAAAGCTAAATTGGATCCGCAGGGCTGGGCACCATCCTTCCTTTCGCGAAATTGGTGTCCATAACTAAAAGGTGAGCTCCGGTATTGGGTGAATATAAGAGAAGATCACTCTTTCCAGACTTTTCTTTCATGAATATTGCCAAATTGATGGCACAATGAAGAATAGAGGAAGGCGAAAATAATTTGAGAACAAGGGAAGGCAACTTTGACAATAAATCTGACTGAAGTAGACCGACATTTCTTCGGCTAAACAACGCTATAATTCGAGCATGATCGGGGAAGCATGAATTGGGGGCAGAAGAGCAGTAGAAGACCAAAAAGAAGTAAGATGAGTGAGAATAGCAGGAAGAGCCACCAGGATCTGGTGGTTTCTTCATCGAAAGGCCTTGGTTTGGGTCGATCTGGGCTGGGAAGATGCAAAGGGCAGTGGGAATGAGTCAAGGACTCATGTCTACTATAGCACAAAATTTGGCAGGAGAAAGGATCTAGATGGGGTCGAAACTGAAAATTGAGCAAGGAATTGCGCAGATATGATGGAAAAATTCTAGTAACAGTAGAATCAGAAGGAGAAGGCAACAAATCTGGGGGTTTTTCTTTATGGATTCCTAGGGTTCATAGACAAGAGGGTTCAATTGGCCCAGAGAACAAGAGTTTTCTCTATTTGTCTCTCTCTAACACTCTCTCTCTAGAGTCTCAAGAATCTGATGATCTTGTTTTTAAATTATGGATTACTTTTTCTTGAAATTCTTTCTTCCTTTTTCTTTCACCTTTTGGGAGTTAGTGCAGGAGGAATAATTGGATGACTCCGCTTATTTGAATTAATTGCCCTTTGCATCATTTCTATACTTCTGATAGCAAATATCAATTTGCATTAAGACTAAGTTTAGTAACATTGGTTAGTCTTGAGTCAAAGGCAATGTGTTTTCTCATTGGATATTTGTGGAAAATTGTGAGTTGTGAACATTTTGTGAAAATAATCTTAGTTTGACCTGATAGTTTCATGTTTTGCGTCTGTCTGCTCTCAGCTGCCTGACAGCCTCTGAAATATTGCAAAAAAGGGACTTGATTTATTGGGAAGAATTGACTAAAATTGTCATGACAACTTTCTTGGTCCATTGGCAGGAAGCTTGGCTGGGACCCTAGGCAAGAGGAGAGCCACTTGGATGCAATGTTGAGAGGGGAGCTTTTGACCGCGCTGGCTAGGCTTGGACATGAGGCTACCTTGGATGAAGCGATTAGGCGTTTCCATGCATTCTTAGAGGACAGAGATTCACCTGTTCTCCCTCCTGATATTAGAAAGGTCATTGACATGTTCTTATTTGAACTTTGAGGGTGGTTACCGCAGACTTTTACCGCATATTCTAATGCTTTTGGTTATTGTATATTTACCTATATTCTGCAGGCTGCATATGTGGCTTTGATGCGAAGGGTGAGCACATCAGACAAGTTGGGTTATGAAGCTCTCTTAAGGGTATATGGAGAGACCGATCTTAGTCAGGAGAAAGAACGTGTTCTAGGTAATTGTCTCCGTTATCTATATATGATGATTTTGTTGTTTTTCTTTCTCACCCTTCTTTTTGTAGGTTCATTGACGTCATGTCCAGATCCCAATATTGTCCTTGAAGCTCTGAACTTTCTATTGTCCTCTGAGGTAACCGTGCCTGCAAATGGAAGGTTAGGCTGTCTAGTTGTGGTTTTAAGTTCACTGATATATGACATGTTACTTCTTGAAGGTTCGAAGTCAAGATGCTATTATTGGACTTGGAGTGAGCGTGGAAGGGCGGGAAATAGCTTGGAAATGGTTGAAGGTAAACTTCATCACTACATACCTACAGTATATGCTCTGCCAAAACATCATCCAAAAGGTTGGTGGCCCTTATTTACTTGCTGTGGCCGACCTTTGCTTGATTGGATTTGTCAATGCATGGGCAAAGTAGGATAGTTTAAATCAAGGTGATAATGAAGTTTACAAATCTAATTTTGTGGTCCGAGTTATTGTTTAATTACTTACGTAGTCAAACCCCACAGACAGTCAAGTACTTTCTGTCCCTTTTTGGTCCAAGATCAAACCTAACCGTACTGCTGATTTCTGCCTGAGGCTAGGTAAAGGCCTGGAGGGCAAGGAGATCAGATGTGTGTACATGTTTCCTTCGAATTCTTGGATGTCTGAAGAGACATGTTTCTTTTGAATTCTATACTTGATGGACTACTTTCCTAGTTCCTACTCTATGGTAAAAAGAAGTGATGAAATGTGAGGTATTTGGTTACTTCCTAATATACAATAAGAGCGTTTTCTCTGGGACTTAATTTAGATTCCCAAGGATAAATTATTCAAAAAAAATATTTCCAGATTTCTACAGATACTTAATATGTCTTTGCTTTTTATCTTCTGTAGATTCTTAAGAGATTTCTATGTATTCAGTTCCTACACATTCCTAAAGATTTATATAGATCTTTCACAGGCTTTCTTATTCTCCATGTACTTCTAACTAAACAAACGAAGTTACAGTGTAGTTGAGGCATTTTGCTCAAGTTTGCCACTTGGTTGGGGGGGTGGGGGGGGGGGGGGGCGCCAGAACAGGACCTTTTTAGCTGCTGCTTGGAAACAGACAATACTGGATTCCAGTTCAATTCCTAATATTCTTGTTTGTCTTTGGACGGAGAGCAGGAAAATTGGGATCACATTTCGACGGTTTGGAGTTCAGGGTATCTCCTAGGCCGCTTTGTCAGTGCAATTGTATCACCGGTGTGTCTTGCTCCTCTCCTTTCCTCTCCTCCAGTTTCTAATATCATCAATGAATTATTCTCCATTAAGCTTGTATTAGTAAGTCATGTTTACCAGATTAGCCGTTTGTGTAAGCTTCTCTATTTACTTATGATCAGTTCTCTTCATACAACATGGTAAAAGAAGTGGAAGAGTATTTTGCAACTCGCACCAACCCCACCATAGTGAGGACTTTAAAGCAGAGCATCGAAAGAGTCCAAATAAATGCGAGGTGGGTTGAGAGTATACAGAAAGAAGAGCATCTTGCAAAGGTGGTGCAAGAATTGGCATCTAAGTAAGTACTGGAAGACTTGGTTTGACTGTTTCACCTCCTTCACTTGGCTTGGTGTATCTGATGTGACCAGAAAGTAGAAACTGTCCCCCTATAACGTCAGAAATTCCAGAATCTTGTGCCTGGAAATTGTAATTCACCCATTTTTAAACGTTGCATTATGTGTATTTTCTGTGTTGCTGTCTGAGGATTTGCGGGTGAAAATGTTTATTTTAGAAGAAAAATCCTTTGTTCATGAATATTTACGAGTTTGCTAGACTTCCTCTTTGTTTTTGTTTGTTTTCTTTCCATTTCCGATGGATGCCAAAATCATATTTACAATGGGAAAATACCAACTTCAATAAGCAACCAAATAATTACACAAATAAACCGCTTTTTGGTGGACAAACACTAAAACTTAAGTACCACCGACTTCAAGGTGCTAATTAACAAACTATGCAAAGATACATATATTATGATCTTTCTTTTCCAATTTTTCGAGCAAGCGTTCCCAAAAATAAGTCAAAAGCAAAAACCCAATCAGGACAGAAAACTAAGAATGGAAACGATGAAATCTAGTATCTTTTGCCCAGGATCACCCCAATGATAATGGATACTATTGCCACTCCCATGATGAACTTGAAATTCATGCCAGAAGAAGAAGCTTCAGTAGTAGTACTCTGAGTGACTGCTGATGATGGGTACTGTGTGGTTGATTTTTCCGACTTCCTGCTCTTCCGTTTTGCCGGAATTGAAAGGGTTGATCCAATATCCCTGGATCTCACCTCGGTTTCCACCTCTCGTGCTCCAGCATTGATTTCATTGTCCTAGAAACAATAAGAACAGAAGACTCGAGGATGAGTATGAGAGATTCTTCCCATGGAAAAGGTGAACTTTTGGAGTTCAATATAAGATAAAAAGCATAAGGTTGGTTGCAGTCAGTGAATCCTCAGGTGAAAAGGTCTTAGTAGATGAGTTTTAACATTAAAGGTTTATCAATATGCTATCTCAACTGACCTTCTGTTTGGACGCTGCTTCCGCGATCTGAAGCTTCTGCTCGAGTTCCTCAATCTTCTTTCCCAAAGTTGCGACTTCTTTATTTTTGGCTTCAATCTCTTCAGAGGTCTGACTTCTGGCAGCTTCCAGTTCAGACACCTTTGCTGAGCTTTCTTCTTTCTGTTTGATCAGCAGTCAAAGTTACGAATAAAATCAGCTACTTCTATTTTTAATCTGATTAATTAGATGTTCTTAAGATGATGAATGATTCAAATAGTCGTATTCTGTATTATAGTAGTCATAACATAAGCATCAAATAGTAATTAAACCAAACACGCTTTATCATAGAACCATCAATGGAATTATACATAGGTTTTTGAAAACAGTATATAAGGATATTGGTCACTGACCAGTTTAGTAACGGCTGCCTGTGCAATCTGCAATTCTTGTACAAGCTGCTGAACCTGCTCATTCAATGAGTCTCGATCTTGGAGTTTCTGCGCATGATGCTCCAATTGGGATGTCAAATCAGCCTCTCTTGCAGTCGCAGCTGTTTGAAGACTTGTAACCTACAAAATCCGAGATTATATAAGCTAAAATCTTAGAATTTTTTGTGCATGCGATTAGAAAATGGACAAACTTTCAGTCACAAACCACTTCTACAACGAACCTCTTCTTTCAATTGCGCTTCCGTTGTTTGATATTGTTCTTCAAGTTCCTTCAGCCTTGCTTGGAGAGCAGATTTCTCAGTTATCTCAACCTTAAGATTTTCTAACTCGGATTTCAAAGCATCTTCATTTCCTCTAGATCCTTTCAGTTGTTCTTCGAGCTGGGTAATAATAGATTGAAGTTCCTTTTTGGCTTCATGAAGCTGGCTATTTTCTTCCAGAACTGCGGATATCTGTAGGATCGGAGAAATTAAGAACTGGGTTATTAGTCAAAATGGGGCTTCAGATAGATGGTAAGATGTAAGGTGCAAACCTCTGATTGAAGCCTTTGTTTTTCAGAAGTCAGCTCCTGTGTTAAATCCTCAAGCGCCTTCTTCGATAAGTCATGCTGGGAAGCTATATCATTCTTCTCAGTAAGAGAACGCGAGAGTTTTGCTTGGAGATCACCCTGCTCGGCTTCAGCCAGAGCCAAATCTTGAGAGAGTTTCATATTTGCCTCAGCCAAGGCCTCATTCCGCGTCTCAACTTGTCCCAACTTTAGCTGCAGTTCCTCAACCACTTTTTCCTGATCTTGTAATTTCTGAAGCATCTCTTCAATTTCATGTTTCCTTGACTCAGCGATTACAGATGATTCACTGGCCTCTTCCTGGTGTATCTTTATTTGGGTCTCAAGCACATTGATCTGTTCAACCAATTCCTTAACTTCCAACTCCTTTTCGGCTAATTTGCTGACTGTCCCTTGCAACTGTTCAATTTCAAGTTTTCTTGATTCAGCCATCTTAGAGGTTTCGAGGGCCTCTTCCTGGTACGTCTTTAGTTGGCCTTCAAGGGAAGCAAGCCTTTCATTCAATTGGTCTACTTCCAACTCCTTCTGACTCAATTTGTTAACCATTTCTTCTATTTCGGCTTTCCTTGATTCAGCTATTGCTGATGCTTCAAAGGCCTCTTCTTGCTGCGCTTTTACTTGGCCTTCAAGGGCATTAATTCTTTCATTCAATTCTGAGATTACGAGCTCTTTTTGTGCTAATTTATCAACTGTCTCTTGCAAAACTTCAATTTCAGCTTTTCTTGATTCAGCAATGCTAGAGGCTTCACGGGCCACTTCCTCGTGCATCTTTAGATGCCCTTCAAGGGCAATAAGCTTTTCATTCAGTTCATTCACTTCGGCCTCTTTATGGGCTAATTTATGTACCGTCTCATCAATTTCGACTTTTCTTGATTCAGCAATTCCAGATGCCTGTCGAGCCTCTTCTTCATGTATCATCACCTGATCTTCAAGGACAGCAAGTCTCTCATTCAATTCCTGGACCTGAAGCTCTTTCTGAGCTAATTTCTCAACAGTCTCTTCAATTTCAGCTTTTCTAGATTCAGCAACTCCAGCTGATTCATGAGCTTCTTCCTCGCGTTTCTTCACTTCACCTTCAAGAGCTACAATTTGTTCACTCAACTCCTTTACTTCAACCTCTTTGTCAGCCAATTTAGTGACAGCCTCTTGCAACTGTTCTATCTCAACTTTTCTAGACTCTGCAACCTCCGAAGCTTCCCGGGCTTGCTCCTCATACACTTTTACCTGGCTTTCAAGTGAACTAATGCGTCCACTCAACTCCGAGAGCTCCATCTCTTTCTCTGCTAATTTGGCTGTTACTTCCTTCAACTGTTCCTCAGCCAGCAGAAGGCGAGCTTCAGCTCCAGAGTGGAGCTCCACAGATCTCGAGTGCTGGTCAGTCAGCTCAGTAATGATATTCATGTGAGAAGCAACTTGAAGAGCAGTGGCTTCCTTTTCTGCATTAGCAGAATCGAGCAACTCTTGAAGTTCATCAACCTTGTTCTTCATCTTTGTGTTTGTCTCCACTAGAAGCTCATTCTCTGAAAGATACTGTGCCACTTTGCCTTCGGCTTCTTCAATCATCCTTTTGAGCTCTTCATTGGAGCTTTCTAAAGCAGCCACCTTTGCAGCCCTCTGATGCAGTTCTTCAGTCAAAGACGCAGCTTTTAGAGCTGCTTCGGCTACCTGCTCTTCATAACTCCGTACTTTATCCTCAAGAATCTGAAGTTTCTCAGACAACGAATTTGCCTCAGACTCCTTGCTAGTGAAATTTTCCATCGCTTCTTGCATTTTCAACTCAAAATCCCTTGTCGATGATTCATGCAAAGATTCAAGCTCTAACTTCCTAGCTGTTGCGTCCTCTATAGCTCTCCCTTGCTGCTCTAATTGATCCTCAGCAGATTTCAGCTTCTCCAAAATCTCACCTTCCTTTAATCCTGAGGCTTTCAGATCATTCTCAATGCCTTCCAATTTCGCTTGAGTTAGAGACAATTCATTACGCAATGACTCAAGCAGATTTTCAGCTTCCTGCAGCTTTTTGGTGGAGTCATTCAAAGCTTCCTCTGAACTTCTCTTCTCTTCTTTCGCTCCATTCAAAGATTCTTGCAAAGCAGCTTCTCTTTCAGTAGCTTCCTTCAGGGCACTCTCAAGACCCAACATTGAAGATCGGAACTTCTCAACTTCTTCAGTGAGTTGGGTCACCATATCAGAATATTTCTTTGATTCTGCTTCTTTATCCCCACATTTAGTCTCCAAGGAGTTTATCTGCTCTTCAAGTTCTTCAATTTTCTGCTTCTTTGATTCCACCAACAATTCCAACTCACTAACTTTTTTCTCAGCATCCTCAATTTTTGAATGGGAGGACTTCATCAAATCTTCCAATTCCGTTGCATGAGAACCTAACGCTTGCTCCAACTCCTGGATCCTCTTCTTCGAGTTCTCAGACTCAATATTAAGACTGTCAAATGATTCCTTTATACCCACAAGCTCCTTGTGCTTTGAAGCATGATCATCTAGTGCATCTTGCAGAGCCCTAAGCTTCTCATTGTAGTTACTCTCAGCTTCCAGCATCTGCTCCTGCAGTTTCTTGTGACTCAATTCAAGCTCCTCATACTTCTTACCACTTCCGTCGAGCTTTTCTTCTGTCAATGAGACCTCGTCCTTCAGCTTCGCATTTTGAGACTGTGAATCCTTTAATGCAGAGGCCACCCTTTCCAATTCGATCTCGAGTTCCTTGATCTTCTCCTGTGCTTCAAGCAGTTCCCTCCTGGATTCACCAACAGATGGCTTGCCCTCTTTCACAGATGTTACTTCAACATCTTGCACGTTATCTTTTACATCTAGAGTTTCCCTATCCACTTTGATGAATTCTCCATCATCGGAACAGTTTTCTTTCTCCTCCTTTCCATTTTCCTGGTCCAAGAGCTCTAGAGGTTAGATTCATAAGAACTAGAACGATAGCAAAATAAAAATTCTTACTCTAATGGGTGATCTCTAATTTTTTGATCAATTGGTTTTAACCCATGACTATCTCGGTTGCCTCATTTCATATGAAGTCGAATACAAGGTCATGTCAATTCAACTTCATATGAAATGAGGTCGGGTTTAGCAGGTCTAGCTTAAGACATTCATGGGTAGGCAATTGGGTACAGGTTAATTTTGCAAAAGCCTAACCCTGAGCTAGCAGATGGAGATGTTGGATGCATTTTATAGCACAAGAACAAAAGTACCTGAAGATGATCAGCAGTACTTTCGAGTTTCTTCTCAGTGACCTCCATCTCCATTACTGGCACCTCTGTATTTGTTTTGGTTTCGTCTTCCATTTATGTTCAAAACAGTTGATCTCAAACCTGAGTTATAAAAGTGTGCAAACAATGAGAGAGAAATCAGTATACTGATGAAAGTTAAATCTTGAATCACATCTAAAAACCAAGCTGAAAAGCCAAATAAAGAAAATGAACACAGAAAAATGCCGCTGTGCCCGATAAGGGGCCACTATCAACTACATGACATCAAGCTGAAACCATAAAAGACAACTGGACACAACTGATCACTCAGTTATTCCTTTTTCCTTCTTTTTCTCCATTATTAAAGTACATCTTTTTCCTTATGAGTTATGACATAAGGTTTGCTTTAATGAGGATTTCTCGTCATGCTTTAGATTAAAATATGCGCGGACACATCCATCGTCAAGTAGTAAATAGCAATTCTTTCTACATCAAAGGTTCAATGGAAACAATCCCTCCAAGATTTACGAGTAGGTAATGTACATGTAACCCCTCCATATCTTGCTCCGGTGAAATACCGAGGCATTGGTTTGATTTGTCTTGTTAGACGATACCCTCTATTTGCCACATGTAATCCAAGTCCCTATCATTCAAATTCTTCATGTCACAAACCCGTTTCAAAAAATTGTTGTATGCATATTCGACACTTCATTATCAATCAAAAGCGTGCAAAAATTCTCAGAAAGTAGATGAGTCTAACACCTTAACATGCACAGATATACCCATGTTGGAATATCCATACATGAGTTGACGTACGATTAGATAATAAGGTCTAGAACTCATGGTTCTAATTTCTAATGTCAACTGGTCAAAAATTCTACCGTGCATGACTTTTGGAGTAAGAAAATTCCCCAAACCTTCCTCACATATATGATGGGGAAAAAATTGATTCACAAAGCAGTTTCACTTCTAATCTCTTCTTTGTCCTTTCAAATAGTAGAAATTTTTAGTGAAAAACATGTGCATGTACTGAAACTCTACTTATGTACTGCGTGTGGGACTTACTTAATGGACCACAAGTTTACAATACCTAGCCATCTACGTGTGACAATTAATCTAAATTTAAAATCATTAACTGTCAAAGACTTCCAAAGGAATGGCCAAAATCCATAATATCAATACAACAAGCCATGCCTATGTGAATCAGTGACGTGCAGGCAAACTCCAAAGAAGAGTTTTCTTATAGAATTAAAACAAGAAGACAAAAAAACATGCTTTCATGGACATAATCTAACATTCTAAGATGTGCAATTAGCAGGAAATGCGAAATTGGACGTGGGGAAGGTCTCACTTAAGACAATTCTATCAGAGTGCTCCACGGATAGATGAAGCCCCTAATATAATTTTCCTAGTCCAAGATAACCAAACAAAAGCTACAACTGCATTATTACGTTATTTTGGTAGATAAATATCAGACAAATTATTTAAAATCAGTTGCCAGGGATGGAAAAAGGATAAATCTATTACTTCAGGTATGCCCCACAGGAAAAATAAAATAAAATAAAGGAGATCAGGAAGAGTACTTGGCCCACATAATTTAAAGAAGTAAAAGAATAAGCAGGCATTAAATTAAAGATTCAGTCTAAAGGAATTCATATCCTTTCATATAACACAAAATAATATATCAACTCCAACATCCCCTCCCCCCCCCCCCCCAAAAAAAAAATATAGATCGGAAATATAAATGTAGAATTTCTTTTTCTAAAGCTTTTGAAAGTCATCTCTCCTAGACTAGTAGTTTGTACATTTCAAAATCTCTTTCCACCAAAAAAAAAAAAAAAAGGTTTTTCTACAATATACTAAGCACCAACCACAAACACCAAAAAAAAAAAGGAAAAACATACAGATTTGAGTTTAAACCATACATACTTGACATTAAAAAGAAAGAAAGCGGAAAAAAAAAAAAAACAGAAAAAGGATGGGTATGCGGGTCCTTTCAAAGAGCATCATTCAGTGCCATCATCACAATCAGAACCGCGTGTACGCAACCATCGGACTAATTACCGTCTCTGTCGTTGTATCTGTTGCACTATCGAGCATTCTCTCTCTTACTCAGCTGAAAACCTTAGCTAAAATGCCAGCTAAATCAGCCTGTTTATTCTTTGATAGTTGTACTACAGACTTAGTTTAAAAATTAAAACTTCAACCTCGCGAACTTTTGACATCATTTTAGATGGAGCCACAAGAGGATACATACAGTAAAAGTCGGCTAGAAAATAATAAGCTGAACTCTCTAAAGTTCACACTCATAAATCCACGAATTTTTGAAATAGATATACGAAAATACTTTCCCGATCCATGTATCATCATATAGAAAAAATTGAACATTTCCTTGAACAAAACAGTGTGTGATTCAAAAGGTAGATGTTAAATAGATAGCTCCTCTAGCTCCTATGGCGCCTAATAATCCAGTACTAAAGTTGTTTAGAAGCTACTCGAGAACAGCCTGACCAAAAGAACCTATTCTCAATCGACTGCTTCGAAGTTTGGAAAAACAATATCTAGATCGAACAATTAGAGCAAATACATACCAAAAAAAAAGTTTTAAAAAAAAGAACATAATAGTGTTTGACACTGGAATCAGAAGGTTCTCGGCCACTGTGAAAAGCATACTGCGGATACTTACCAAATACCAATCCGTTTGATCCTCTCTCTCTCTCTCTCTCTCTCTCTCAATCTAGCTGTTCTCCGTTTTTAGTGTTTTCCAGACCAAAAGAGAGCAGTAAAAAAGCTAAGGAGATTTTGTTCATCAATGGAGGATCGCACAATACGATCGAACTGGAAGTGCGAAACGCTATATCATCATGAACAACAACACACAAACACACGCACACACCAGATCAAACAATCACAACACTAAACAGTCGATGATCATCATGAATCATGATCATAATCGTCGTAGTAAGTACAATCAAAACGCAGAAGCTCAAAATGCGCTGAATCTGATTGAATCGAAAAGTAAACAGAGAGAAAGAGGGAGAGAGAGGAGAGAGAATCCTTGCCTGAGGAAAAACAGAGCTTCTTTTGATGCTGATCTTGATTTTTTGTCTGGGTTCGGACCTGCTGAGTTGGTGAGGAGGAAGACCAGGAGAGAGAGGGGGGGGGAGAGGGAGGGGAAAGAACGGAAGGATGTTAATTATATGGAAGAAAGAAAAAGCAGAGTAGGAGTGGGGACTGAATATGGGGCCCACAGAGTGAAAATGTTAACGAGAGGGCGGTGTACAGTGGTCGCCTGCCATTTTGGTGAGCTGTATTTCTCTTTTTAGCTCTCTTGTGTATTCCCAGTTTGCCTCTGTTTTCGCCCCTTAATTACGACATTATCCCCGTCAGATCTACGGGCACTATTTATTTCCCTTCTTTTCTACAAACCTTGTCCTAAACGGTGATTCCCCTCCCCCCCCCCCCCCTTCTTCATTTTATATAGTTTACTATCTTACACCGCTACAAATATTACTACCAAATTAAAATAAATATCTAATTGTTGCTAAAAAAATGTTGAGTGATTAGATAGAAATTGTCAAATAGGGCTAATATCACTTTGAAATAAGGGTGGGCAACAGATTGAATTGGGTTGGCTCAGTCCAGCACATTAACTAAACGGGTTGGGTTGGGTTGGGTCTAGTATGTTTGTTAATGGATTGGACTGGGTTATGGGACAAATGAAATCGGCCTGCTCCTGACCCGTTCATCCCCACCTAAAAAGTATTTTTTATTAGTTAATTTTTCAACTAATGTATTTGTAATTTTTCAACCAAACTAAATTAGTTCAAATTCAAAATTAGAAAATACACAATCAAGCTAACAAACGGGTCGGGTCAAATCGGCCCATGGGCGGCCCGCTTTGGGCCCATTTGAAAACAGAACAAACTTGCGTAAAATAACGATGTATAATAATTATTATTATTATGTACAAAGTGTTGGTAATAAGGTTAACTAATTAGAACATGTAAACTAACGTGTCAATTAGATTAAAAAAATAATAGATTACTAAACGGGCCATTAATGGACCCGTCCAATCTGACCCGTTAATATACCTTAATGGACTGAACCATTAATGACCTAATCTATTATTAACCCGACCCTTTATTAGCTCTATTTTAAACGGATTGACCGCTTAACTTAATGGATATCCGGTCCGTTACCCACCACTACTTTGAAACTAAAGAGTTTATAATATATAAATTAAAATGAACTAATCACTAGTATATAGGTATATTATTAGTATACTTTTTGTTAGTATGAACAGAGTTTTTGTCCTATCATATCAAACAAAAACTATTTTTATACATATTTGCCTACAAATCATGTACTTGTAAATTCATTTTTTCATTTGATTGCATAGTTGGAGCCACCGGATTCCGGCATCAACTCTCTTGGCTCAAAGCCACCGTGCACCCAAATTTCTATTTATCAACAATTTAA
This sequence comes from Carnegiea gigantea, assembly GCA_029747015.1. Lineage (NCBI taxonomy): Eukaryota > Viridiplantae > Streptophyta > Magnoliopsida > Caryophyllales > Cactaceae > Carnegiea > Carnegiea gigantea. Next base: position 667,376 of record JAKOGI010000133.1, on the reverse strand, counting down.
ATGGCATCCCATCACACTTGGAGTGGCATTCCCTTACACCTTCTCTAAAACAAATGAGATCTGACACTCTCTCTCTCTCCAAAACCACTCCTTCCCCTCCCTACCCTTATGGACCATTGACCTCCGTTGCCAAGGATAGTAATGGGACTATTATTGACCAATTGATGATCCTAATGATTTATCTCCTTGTCCGCTTTCATCCACCTCAAAGGTCACTTAAAGAGATTGAAATCACTTAATTGACCACCATCTTAACGTAGTGTACGTAATGGATTTTCTTAGAAATTTAACCAATTATTTTTCTAAATAAATGTATTTCGCATCCGTCAGTGAGCATCATATATAGATATTTAAAAAATTTATTAAAAAAAAAGACATCTGCAATTAGAAAGCATTATTAAAGCGTACATAATGATGAAGAACCTAGTATACTTTTGGGGGTGGGGGAGGGATTCTGACACACCTTTCTTCATCAAGCAATTGAGCGAGGTCGGTGGATTTCAGAGTCAAATCCTCCACCTTCCAAACTCTTTGCCTATTCTAGTTGGAAAACCAATGCCGTAGAAGACCTAAACGCAGACCCATAATTTGGAAAAAGGAAAAATTCACTCCAAAGAAAACCCACCAAATGTAAGAACATGACATGACTGTAACGCCGACCCCTTTTTCTCTCCCATGGCAAGCCTGTGGTTTCGACCCAACAAGAAGGGCTTTTTGGACACTTTCTTTAAACAAAGGAAAATAGAAGAAAATACAATAAAATGGAGGCGCAAAAGGACTTTGAAGTGTTGACAATTCCAGGTGCGACGTAAACATTCCTCTTCTAAGGCCGCAAAATGCCGACCTCAGCCAGCCGTCCACACCGCCCCCATCGCCCTTAGAAAAAAATGACGAATGTTAGCTAGCCTAGCCATGCCCCCCACCCAAAATTATTGGTATCGCATCGATGGGTGCTTTAGAAAGATATTAGAATGAGATCATGCCAATTATGCATAGATACATTAAATCTGTATAAGTTAAATTATTGTAAAAAAAGAAATGTCTATTAGTTAAGTTGACAACATTTTTGAGAGCTATTATTATAAACCTTGATTTAAATTCCGCCTATATTACCATTTACGCATTATTCATGCACCAAAAAAAAAAATACAATGAGAAATTAAATCAAAACTTAAGATTTTCCTGTTATGAAATAAAAAGATATGAGATCGAAATAGTCCAACAAATTAATATTTATTTATATGCGCAAAATTAGATAGTAATTTATACAAATTAGATACTGAATTTATACAAGTTATGTACTGAATTATATACAAATTGGTGATGTCAGTAATATACACATACATACATACATATATGCATACAATTGGAGATGTTGCAAGTTTGGGTTTCATGAATTGTTGCCCACTTTTCCGCCTCCTTTTAAGTTCGAAGAAGCCCATTAAATCTTTATACTATAAATGCAAAAATGGGTGAGGGGTTGAGAATCCTTCCCTTCCTCATTCTATGACCCACATTTAATTCCGCCAAAGTAAATAAAAAATTAATTTTAAATTTAAATTTATATCCCCTCAATTCCCCACTTACAGTCTCTCTCTAAGCTCAATAACCGTTTTTAATTCTTCCTATTCTCAATAACTGCTCATCATATTAAATTATTTATTTTTTTAAAAAATTTTCTCGCTTCCCACAATCCCACGCATCTTTCCATTTTCTACCCTCTCAAATAACTGTCATACATATCTTGCAGCCTATTCTACATCCCCTATTTCTGTAAATTCCCACACCCAAGACACTCACACACACTCTCTCTCTCTCTTTCTCTCTCTCTCTCTTGCTAGCCCATCGTCCCTCCCTCTGTCTCTCTCTATCTCCCATTCTTCTTTTACTTTCCTTCTCTTTTTCACCCAAATCACAAATATCTGTGTAAAACTAAATTCTACCCGTCAAAATTTGTCTGGAAATTCACACCCAAAACACAGACTCCAGACCCTTTCCTCCAATTATTTCTCTCTCCGTCCACCCCTTCGATCTTCAGCCCCTCTCTCCTGAAAAATGCTGATTCAATAAAGATTGCGCATTACTTTCATGGTTTTTCAAGCAGCATCCCGCTCCATGAGCTACTGCTTCTCTCTCCTCCTGTTAGGAAGTCTAGAATCCGGCTTTCGGACCACCTTGAAATGGCGGATGATGAGGTTGAGTCGCGACAGAGATACAAGACCAGGGGTAGCTCCAACGGGGTGCCTTCGCCCTGCAATCTTCGGTGGTCTAGGAGGATGATTGAGCATGAGAATAGAGAATTTGTGCAGGTGGATGAGGTAGTCAAGCCGAGGAAAAGAAGGCAAAGTGGGAAATCTAGGTAAGAGAAGAATAGTTCGATCCCTTCTGCTCCTGCTTCAAGTAATTTTACAAGTTTGTATCCAATTTTAATTTCTAGGGTTTTCATTCATCTCTTTCTCTCAAGGTGGTCGTTATTTCAAATGGGTTTTGTGTTAATGATGGGCTTTTTTAAATGGTTGTGTGAAATGCAGATGAGAATGTTAGTAAAGAAAGCACACTGGATCGTCTGAGACAGATGATATGGAAGCTGATCATGTGGAGAGATACTGCAAAATCAAGTCTCTGGTTTGGCTTTGGGTGTCTCTGTTTTCTGTCTTCTTGCTTCACCAAAGGTCTAAACATTAGGTAATAATACATAAACATCTTGGTTTCTTGAATAATTTTTCAGGTTTTTTTCAATTTGGTGCTAATTCCTCTACAATTGTGGGTCTTTTTTTTAATCTTTTTTCAGTGATCTCACAATTAGAGACTACATTTATTAGTGACAGTAAATTATGATTAAGGGTATGGTTTAAGTACTATTTTTGACTTTTAATATTTAATCTTTAAATTTTTGTTTAATTTTTAATTTTGGTTAACTTTTAGTTCTTATGCTCACTGCCCTTTTTTCCTTTCATTTATTTGTCATTGCCAGTTAGAGAATGTAAGTTCAGTGCCCATTTAATTACAAATGATAATATGAATAAGTTAAGTCCTTAAGGATAACCCACTTTTGACTAGATTTGCAAATATTTTACATTTTGTGCAGTTTATGGGCGTTTCTCATGACACACACTTAGCACAAATTGATTATTTCAATCAACAAATTGGTAAGAAATTATCATTTCCGTCTCCTCTTCCCTTTCTTTTTTCCCCTTTGTTGGAATGAAGTTTTATTGTTGTTTTTTCTTCCTACATTGAAGTGGCTTTTCCACCTTTTTAGGATTTTTCCCTTTTAAGATCTTGATTTATTTTTTATTTTTAGTTTTTAAATGCCTACATGATGAAACAGAGATATATTTGGGACACAAGTGGCCTGTCTAGAGAAAGGATGGCCACTGAGAATGGAGATCGAAACGTTGGTGTACTTCAACCTTTAACCAGCTAGGTGAGTGTTGCCTAATTATGATCAACCATATACAACTATTTCTTGGAAACCAAGCTTCCTTTCATGGTTTTACTCCTTTCATATGATCCATATGCGACAATCAAAGGCTCATATGTGGCCGTAACTTTCTTACATGTTTGCACCTTGATGAAAATTGTGTCAATGTGGCTTTGTCTTTCTCATAACTCTAGACCCTATCATAATTATGAACATGTGGTAATCAGTACTTACTAACAACTTTATTAAACTCTCTATCAACTTGCCTACTAATTTTATCAAGAATATCTCTAATAGTTGCTTCGTAGACACAAATTAATCGACATGTTATATTCTACGATTACTATAGCTTTGCTCTTGTGTTGGCGTGATCCACTTGTCAATAGTGCTTGGTAACTTTCAAGCACTGAACTTCTACCTCTGAGTGCGTGGTGAACTTTGCTTTTGGGTCATGTAAAAATGCTACAATTCTTGATCAACTAATAAATTTGGTCTTCCCCAGTAAGAACCTATTCTTAACTTCTTGAACTAATAGTAGCTTACAAGTATATAATGTTTACTTCTATATGGTTTGGTAAGAAGTTTACTAGTTGTTGTGTCTACATTTTGGTTCTCTAAGTATCTTTGCATTGAGGGTTGCGAATGTTGATTTTAATGGTCTGTCCAATTCAGCACAAAAAGATGGTTCTTGATCAATTCATTTTATGTAAAATTGGAACTGCCAACCTGAGTAAGCAAAATGTCGTATTGGTTTAGGTGTTTCTCAAGGTCTCGATGGAATATGTGACGAGAGGTAATATTCATGATGTTTATGGAGCTTTGCAGACCGGAAGAAGAATATGCTATCATGTGGCTAGATAAGAACCAGTTGAGTGCCATCTTGGATCTCTCTATATTGATATTTGTCTTATATATCTGTCAATTAGTATTCTTCCAGTCTTCTCAACTTTTTTTTTTTTTTTTTTGGCTTCATTGTCACGATGGGCAAAGGAATACCCAATATACTATGCATTCATCGGCCATCGTTCCTTAACATTTGAGGGTTTCATTTATTTATTTGGGGGGAGGGGCTATCAATCCCATTTCTCTGTGCAAGGTTCTCTCTGTCTTCACTTTTCAGCTAGTATTGGAGTTTCATTTGGAGACATCATTGACTCATAACGCTATTCACAAAGGGCACTGCCTGCTCCATGACTATGGAAAACAATGAGGTCTCGATCGTCTCAGCACTCTCAACGTATCTATTCCATATGTTGATCTGCTTTTCATCCTAGCGCACCATCGTTCCAGTCTCGGTAAGTAAGGTTTTGTTATTTGACTCCTTTGTACTTAAATAGGTTCAATTTCATCTTTTTCATGATTCTTGGTTGCTTTGTCTCCTCCAAGTTCCATTTAGTTTGATGTTTGAATGTAGTGGTTTTGGTTGAGCGTACTAAGTTTCATCATTTGATGTGATGATTTGATGGGGAAAAAAAAGATCTCCCTTTCTTTCAATTAATTGTTTTTTTTGTTGGTTTTTGTTATGGTGTTTTATTAATTAGCAATTGCAAATAATTGAGTTTGACAACTAAGGAATAGATGTAGAGGGTGGAAATTATGCTTCTGAATGTAGAATGAGAGTTTTCAATATCCATGTAGCGTGCTTTGTAACAAGTTTACTATGTCCTTTCTCGTCATACTTATGTCAACCTTTTCTACAACCATGTAGTTTTTAATCGATTAGCCCATTAGTTATGCACGAAGTTGCTCTATATTAACTTTTTCATTGAATTTTTCTATTCTCTCAGTTCAATTATAATACTAATTATGTCTACAATAACTTTCCGTTTATTATTTCATTATATATATACACATTGTCTACTTGAATATGCTCTGTGTAAAAGCACGAGTCCAGACTAGTTTTCTATAAATAAGAGTTCTAACCTGATTTATTCTATAAAAAATATAAAAATAACATGCATTGTAACTTGTCTAATTCTACCAGCATAAAGTTTGTAAGATTGGCCCCGTCCAAAGAAGGTCTGAAACGCTGAATTCTATCATTCTCGGTTGAAAAAACTTGGAATTTGAACAACGGTCATTTTCGCCCAATAAAATTGAAATTCAAGGGCCTAGAGTTTCCTGCCGAATAAAAATTAATGTTGGGCTGTACTCTGTAATTTACTCATCAACCAATCCGGGGGCCAGAAATGTAATAACTCCTGTTTTCAACTGGTGAATTTTGGCATTGAATAGAGAGAGAAAAAGACAGACAGACAGATTCCTTTGTTGAATTGTCATTTGTCATTAATTAATGTTTAACGAAGCTCTCGCCTTTTCTTTTAAAGGTGAGATGCCATTTGGTCGAAAATTAGCATTTATTAAATGATTAAATGGAGACACATAAGAATGTTTGATCCTGGGCTGATTAAAATTAAATCGATTGATTAGTCTGTGATTATGGATGTGGTGCCTATCTTTGCCCATCATGTAGGCCCAAATAAACAGTCCAACTCCAGGGTTCAAATTTCAAAATAGAAATTCGAAATCAAGCCCAATACAAGTTCTGAATAGAGCAATCACATATTGAAATTGAGTCAACCCAAAGCTAATGGACCCGATAAGCTTTACTTACTGAACTTCAGCCATGAATCATGATGCGTATAAGCTCATGCTTAGATTGTACTCTCAGCCCATAGAGATGAGACACAAGCCGGGTCCGGCCAACCCCCCCTGTTGAACTGTGAAAACTTGCAGAGCTGCACCACCAGTTTTAGTTGACAGGGGTGGGATGGATCGTATATTGAACGAGTTAACCATTTTAATTTAACTAGAATGTCTAACAGTGTTAGACATTCAAGATAACAACTATCAACATCACTGACATCACAACTTACCTTTGAATTTACCTAGAATGCTCAGTACCTATAGTCTAAACGTTCAGCAACCTAAGTCCAAAGGCTAAATACCCTAAGCTTGATTGCATCACTAAAGAATCTAAAGTGTAAAGGTTTGAATACTAACAAGAAAAGATGAAGAGACAATATAAAGCAAGATACAAATGGAAATGACGAAGAGAGAAAGAAGAGGGGGAGAAATAGAACTATAGAAGTATTGTTGAGCGCATTAATTAAAGTAGTTGTACAACATTTAAATTAAATAGTTTTGCTAATGTGGATAATCTTAGGTCTATAGAAGTGAGCACATAATACAAATTGTATGTATCAGTTAGTGAATCACTTTACTTATTACAATTACTTGAAAATGAAATTTTTAGTTAAATACAAACTTCGTATCCTAATGTCTTATTTCTTTTTATATGAAAAATGAACAAAAGGATCCACTTCATTAGATCAACATTAAACATTACCTCATTTCAACAAAACCCCCCTTCAAAATTTCAATTGACCTCCACTCTTGTTAGAGTATAAAATCAGCCACCCCCCCCCAAGCTCTTTCACTTGACATTTTGTCTTACAATAATGAAAGAATTCACCCCCACCCCAACCTTTGGGTCAAAGTTATCACTAGCAATTGCATTAGTCAAGACGAGTTAGGGATACTATATTAAAAACATGAGGCCGGCCTTTTTGAGTGCTACACAATACGTACGTATATCTAATTATATTTCTTTAGCAAACTAGTGAAAATAAGTGTCTCTCTTAAGATGTCGGATACAATTGAAACTATATAGAGAATGTTAGCTTGGCCTTCATGCAAAAAGGTCTAAATTAAAAAAATGATATATGTAATAGCCCGACCCTAAATCATGTTGATTTATTTAATTAAGTCATGTATTTCATTTTTTACATTTATTTATCTCATTTAATTATCCCGGTTGGGAGAATTCATTTTGGGCCGCACTTTGCAATTCGAGTTTCATTTACCGGACAATTTCGGAAAAATTGATAGTAGACCTCGATAATTATGGTTTAATAGATTAAATCATTTTTCATAACATTTCAAAACTTTAAGTTCGAGCAACGAAAAATTTATCGCACTCGGTTTAATTTTTTTTCTGAAACCAAACTCATTTAGGGCCAATTTTGGCCCAACAAGCTCCTAATCCATTTGTTTAGCTAATTACCATCATTAACCCCTAATTATAATTAGCAAAGATATTATTTTGGGGGGTTAAATTTCAACCAAGTGTTTTACTTTATTTTGAACCAAGTAAAGTTTCAAGGCTTCTTCTTCTCTACCTCTTCTTTCTCTCTCTAGCCATGCCCCTCTCCTTGGTTGCTCTTCCCCCATCCTGCAGCCACTGTTCTGGTAGTTTCCGGCCATCAACCGCCACTCAGGCAGCCACCATGTACCACCACCAGTTCAGCCCCAATCATCATCCACATCCCCTCAAGCATTCAAGCACCACTTGGACTCTTTTCTTTCAAGCATCAAGTGAGTAAGTTTGTGTTGGTTTTGATTATTGATTATATTAGATTTGTTTATGAATCATGTTATTTTGATAAAAACAAGAGTCATTTTGAAGTTTTAATGGTTGGATCATCTTGAGAGCAAGTAAAGATTGAAATTGTGCATGAACAAGCAAGCTTAAGTTAAAGTGATGGATTTGGATTATTTTGTATTTGATTTGGTGATCTTTATCATCATAAATGATTAGGGTAATGTTGGTGTGGTTTTGGATGAGTAAAGAATGATTTTATTGGGGGTTTATGTGAAGAAAAGCTTGTAAATATGTGCTGATTGAGCTATAAACAGATCTGAAACAGGGGCCACTTCGGGATTAAACTGGTACTGTATTGCACACTGAAAAATTATGATTTTTGGTGTATTGATAGTTCAATGAGTTAGCTTTCAATGGGCTTTGGAACTACTTAATTTCAAGTTGTGTGGACAAAGTTATAACTAATTTACTGAAGATGACGCAGAATATATCGAAACTGGGAGCATATGTGCAGAGGGGAACTTACGGAAAAAACTGGTATTGATTGAGTCATTGAAAAATTGTGATTTTTGGTGTGTAGATATATCAATGAATTATCTTTCAAATTCCTTTTGAATCACCTTAATCCGAGGTTTATGAAAAAAGTTATGGTCATTTTGCTAGGACTGCACAGATAGAACTAAAATTATGCACGTCTGTGTTCTACCCTAATTTTAGGGAATACTATGTGAATCATGCTTTGTGTCCTAAATAAAAGTTTTAGTGGACATTATGAGCTTTTCATATTGGGATTTTATATCTCAATTGGAGGTCAGGAGTGAAAGATATGGATTTTCTAAAGTAGACCATCAAACGGTAATATGGCAGAAGAAAGAAATCGTGCTATTTGGAAATATTATCCAAAGTTTCTATATAATTATGAGTTTGCAAGGAAATTATAAGGTTTAGTGAGTTCAACAAGTTTGATTAGTGTATGGAAGCTTATTTGGGTTAGAAAACCGAGTCAAATGAGCATGAAAATGAAATTTGAGAAGTGGGCAGAGTAATGGTTCAAACCAGTGTCTATTGGACTCAGTTGGGTTATTTGAGCTTTTATGAACCTCACAACACCTCTCCTAATATTAAATCTTCTATTATCTATTTCAGAAGTATTACACTTTTCATTATCCATTTCGAAAATATCAGAAACTCATATTTCATGTATATCAATTAAAATCTTTTCATTATCACCTCAATCATTCCAATTTAGTCTATTTTGTTTTAGTTTGTTGTATTTCAAGTTCAATAACCCTAATTGATTTATTTTTCAAATTATTTTGTTGTAACTTATCTTATATTGAATTATTGGAATTGTAGAAGCTCTTTAATTAATCAATTTCCATTAAAGTTACAAATTCCAGGAGTAAATATTATTTACTAACTGCATTTACCTATAATTACATTTCTTTAGCAGAATCGGGGCCTAGTCTATCGTTTCCATTGTGCATAAGTATTATTAAGTGAAATATCATTTTAAAGACTTCAGGTACGTCCATTACCTATATCTTTAGAAATCATAATGTATTTATCAACGTTATTATGTTCTGGTAAGTACATCAATTAATCAGTTTACACAGTGATTTATCAGTTAATTAGTGACCCCATCAGTTATCATCTAAGGGCATTCGCCCTTCAGTTACCCGAGCGACTTCAGGTCAGGTCCCCGATCGGCTTGGTAGGTGTACACCTATCTATAGATCGTAACAGTATCAAGAGGTTCACTATCAAATAATAACTAACAATGTAGTTTTATATCATCTTATTCACTGTTTTAACTTAAAATAAATTGCAAATTGAGCTTAATCAGTGTTTCAATGATCATTTAACAATTCAGGAATGCATGTACTGAGCTTCGACTCACAGTTCGAAATGTTTTTCATGTTTTATTTTAGGCAAATGCTCAGAGAATCGTCTTTATGATAGTAAACCAGCGGAAGAGAATAAGTTGAGTAAGGAAATCTGGATGGATCAACACTGACACAGTGTATGCATATTTTTAGAGCTGTATATTGAAATCTTCAGTGGATGTAGATGCAAATTACATGGTAAATTGTTTTTACTATGGTGTAAAAATCTTATATTGGTTAACAGTTGATTATATATGGATTGATCAGGTGTGTATGTGTATGATTGAAACTATGCTTAACTGTGTTATTTATAACACTCATGATTCAAGTTTTGTCCTTTTGAACGGCGGTAATGCCCCTATCATTAGATTGTCTAAATTACAATTAAGGGATTTATTAAGGAAAATACAAGCAGTGAAACATGTTTAATTTGGGGGCGTTACATTATATGAGGACGAATAGGTATTTACGATAAGTTAATACTACTTCATTATTATCTCACATCTTTTTACAAGAACAAATATGTATTTTGAGTTCAAACTTTTTTTTAAAAAAAACAAGGGTAAATAAACCAAAAGGATGTTAAATGCATCTTCTCACAAGAGTGCGCTCAACTACATTATCTGCCAAAATATCCCTAAGAGCAGGAGAAAAATAAGTATTTGAAGAGAAGAACGTTGTAACCGAGTGTCCAAACTTGGAAAGCCAATCAGCTGCCATATTTGCTTCCCTGAAAATGTGGGTGATGAATAAATTGATACCTTGAGTCTGCCAGATATGTATGTCTTTGATAATATTTGATATTTGCCATGAAATTTGGATCTTTTCTTTCAGTGCTTGAATCACTATCTTATTATCACCTTCAATAGCTATCTTCCTGAACCCTGCCTGAATTGCTGCTCGTAGTCCATCTCGTAATACTCTCGCTTCTGCAACTAAACTAGGTGTATCACCGCAATAGCTCGCTCCTGCCTTTACAAGTTTTCCCGTCCAATTCCAGATGATGAAACCTCCTGCTGCTAATGAGTTGATGAGGGATCCATCAAAATTGAGTTTGACGAATCCATGTGATGGAGGATGCCACCTTACCATATGAAGTGAGAGAGTAGGGGAAGAAGAAGGTCCCCTAAAAAAATGATCAACTGTCTTACAAGTTCGAATTCTCCACTCTACATTTGCTTTTTTTGCTTGCATTAGGCATGCAACAGGATTGAAAATTTCATTATTGAAAACTGTTGCATTCCTAGATTTCTAAATACTCCACAAGATCAATGAGAATTTTTGTTCCAATTTTGGATTGTGGAAAGAATGTATCTTGTTCATATAATGTGAACAATCATGGCATCCTGCAGGACAAAAGACAGATGGAAGCCATTGATGCTTTGCAGCTAGATCCCAAAATTTTTTGACCATTTGACAATCTTTGAAGAGATATTCTATAGACTCGATATCACTAAACAAAGGGGGCAAGTTGGGTTGATATTAAGTCCCCTTTTAAGAAGAGTACCTCTTGCAAGTAAGGATCTTGGTCTATGTATCAAATCATAATGTGAACATGGTGCTAATTCTTTTTTTCTTTTTCTTTTTTGATAGTGATTTATGATGCCAACATGTTTGTTGTAACTTGCCGAGAATGTACTGCCTGTGTTGCTAGTACTGTTACTACGGTATCACATTTTTTTTTTGTTTTTTTTTTGGTGGGCATAAAGAAAGCAAACTAGCTCGGTTTAAAGAAAGCATAGAAAGAATTGTATAGGTAACTATTGGAAGTAGGGGCAGTTTAAGGAATTAGACCATAGAGCTTGTTGGGTCTCTGTTAGGGCTCAGCAAAAAAATTAGGTACCCAGTTTCGGATTCAGATTCAGTTCGGATTCGCCAGGTTTATACCCGGATCCGAAATCTTGGAACCGATTGCAACCGGGTCCAGAGCCAGGTCTTGAAAACTTGGATTCGGAACTCAACTTGTTGCCCGATTACCCAGTTCAATCGTTTTTTTTTTTTTTTTAAATGTATGAGTTACTTAATTACCTGTTAAAATCAAGTGTTGTTCTTTCGATGTTGCCATAATTTCCGACTATACATTGATATTACTAAATCATTTTGTTAATGTATAATATCACAACTTACCTTCGAATTTACCTAGAATGCTCAGTACCTATAGTCTAAACGTTCAGCAACCCAAGTCCAAATGCTAAATACCCTAGGCTTGATTGCATCACTAAAGAGTCTAAAGTGTAAAGGTTTGAATACTAACGAGAAAAGATGAAGAGACAATATAAAGCAAGATGCAAATGGAAATGATGAAGAGAGAGAGAAGAGGGGGAGAAATAGAACTATAGAAGTATTATTGAGTGCATTAATTAAAGCAGTTGTACAACACTTAAATTAATAGTTTTGCTAATGTGTATAATCTTAGATCTATAGAAGTGAGCACATAATACAAATTATATGTATCAGTTAGTGAATCACTTTACTTATTACAATTACTTGAAAATGAAATTTTTAGTTAAATACAAACTCCGTATACTGATATCTTATTTCTTTTTATATGAAAAATGGACGAAAGGATCTACTTCATTAGATCAACATTAAACATTGCCTCATTTGAACAAAACCCCCCATCAAAATTTCAATTGACCTCCACTCCTGTTAGAGTATAAAATCAACCCCCCTCCCCCCTAAAAGCCTTTCACTTGACATTTTGTCTCACAATAATGAGAGAATTCACCCCCACCCCAACCTTTGGGTCATAGTTATCACTAGCAATTGCATCAGTCAAGACAAGTTAGGGATACTATTGTAAAAATATCAGGCCGGTCTTTTTGAGTGTTACACAATACGTACGTATATCTAATTATATTTCTTTAGCAAACCAGTGAAAATAAGTGTCTCTCTTAAGATGTCGGAATAAATTGAAACTATATAGAGAATGTTAGCTTTGCCTTCAAGCAAAAAGGCCAAACAAATTTAAAAAATGAGATCTAAGGACGAATAGGTATTTACGATAAGTTAATATCTACTTCATTGTTATCTCATATCTTTTTACAAGATCAAATATGTATTTTGAGTTCAAACTTGAATATGAAACTTTCAACTAAAAGTTGTCCGAATACCGTCAAACTAAAGGGTCTTGGAAGATCTATCAAATCACAATGTGAACATGGTGCTAATTCTTTTTTTTTGTCTTTTACTTTTTTGATAGTGATTTACGATGCCATTGTAACTTGCCGAGAATGTACTGCCTCTGTTGCTAGTACTGTTACTACGGTATCACATTTTGATTTTTATTTTTTTATTTTTTTTGGTGGGCATAAAGAAAGCAAACTAGCTCGGTTTAAAGAAAGCATAGAAAGAATTGTATAGGCAACTGTTGGAAGTAGGGGGCAGTTAAAGGGATCAGACCATGGAGTTTGTTGGGTCTCTGTTAGGGCTCAGTAAAAAAAAAAAAAATCAGGTATCCAATTTTGGATTTGGATTCAGTTTGTGTTCACCAGCTTTATACCCGGATCCAGTTGAACTGAGTCTAGGACTGGCTCCAAAATCTTGGAACCCGTTGCAACTGGGTCCGGAGTCAGGTCTTGAAAATTTGGAATCGGAACTCGACATGTTATCCAATTAACCGGTTCAATCTTTTTTAAAAAAAAAATGTATGAGTTACCTGGTTACCTGTTAAAATCAAGTGTTGTTCTTCCAATGTCGCCATAATTTCCCACTATACATTGATATTACTAAATCATTTTGTTAATGTCTAATATCATAAGAAGATGATTTTTTTTAATGCTTGGATGAAATGAAATGCTATTTATTAGCTAACCAATTGAACTTTAATATACGGTAAATATCTAGTTGTCACTCTATTAAATTTGATGTTGATAGATGAATTAGCTACCTTATTGGATGTATTGATTCTCTAATAAAGTCACAATCACGAGCCAAAAATTTAACTGAAATAAAATAAAATAAAATAGAAAAAATTAGGAATTTGGTACCGGTTCCGAAACCGATCGCAAAAATCCTGGATCCGATTCCATAAAAATAGATCAGCTATCCGATCATACTCAGCCGTAGTCTCCGTCCGCCCCCCCCCCCCCTTTTGGTGGGAGACCCGCATGACACTTAGCATACTATTAATGCATTAAAATTTTATTATCAATTAGCACATTGTTAATGTATTAAAATTTTATTATGATCTTTTTATCAACCAACTATTAAAAGATATACTAATAAAAAAATTTTGAAAAAATAGCTCGACTTAGATCATGTTAATTCAAGAAAAGGTTAAAGTTGGATTACCTTATCGATTAACTAGATAATTTAGCTTCTTGGATCTAATAATTAAGTTTAAACCATTTTTGCGGGGTCTACATTTCCAACTATCTTCCTATATTGTGTATGTCATGAGTAAACGAGTCAAACAGATTGAATACCCAGTTCAGCAAGAAAATGCTTTCAAAGTAGCCTGACTAGGCAATATCCAATATCTTCGGAAAATTATATCATAGTCTCGGGTTCGTATAGTAATATGGTTCACGTGTGTCTGTTGGCTGAAATGAGCACTCATATGTTGTGCAAATGAACATATTGGTAATGAGCATTGATATGCTATGCAAATGAGCCTTTACATGGAGCACAAATGAGCATTGAAACGTTTATTTGTCTTGCATTACTTTACCTAAGTACGTTCTAGGTGACAATTATTGATGTAGACTTGGTTGATTTTGAGAAAGAAATAGCTTGTTATCTAATGTTTGGTTTCCACCTCTAAGTTTATTTTATTGGTATTCTAGTATTGTTGTTTTTCTAAATTATTTTCATTACTTTTAAGGAAACACAGTATTATTATTTATTGTTTTATAAGTAATGAGCATCTATTTATTTCTACACGAGCATTACTTACAAATAAGCATTCTGATAATTGCTTTTATTGTCCTTAATTGTTTCAATTTTTTTAAACATATACATGTACTTCCAAATTTAAAAGTTATGTTCATTAAAAAATTAAACAAAATAATTGGATTTGGACAAGTTTTGAGTTAAATTTTTTTATAAAAAATTCAAAATGATACAAAGTAATTGAACAACTATAACTCTAATGATATTTAATTTGTCCCCTTTGGCAAAGACGTCACACCATCAATTTTACAAGGTGTATTTCTCATACTCTTATTGCCCTTTAAAAAATGGCAAAGGTGGTCCCAGGCGAGGTTCAGGCGCGGGTTCACGTTGCACTCGTGGACCCAGCACCCAGGTCCATTGTATGCCTGCTGAATCTCTCCAGGTGGCAAAACTTTGCTAACCATCGCTAATTTTGTGCATGCCATACTTAGAAGGCCATCGTAGCTTATTGAATAAGTTTTCATATCAACCTGTCTCTCTATAGCTAGTGATTATTACACAGATAAGATTGCTTATTTCCGAATCTCTCCAAACTTAGCGCAAATAAGGCTCACACCAAGATTTGTTGCATTGCTTTTATTGTTGTTGTTTTCCAATGTAATTGGATTGTTGTAGTTTTATTGAGAATATGGATATGATAATGTATATTGTAAGTTTTGGGCACTCCTCACAACTATTGCAACCATTCATTTTTTTGGTTTTTAATCCTCTATTTTATTAGGATTCAACTGATGTTCACTTCCAAGGGCTGAAATTGTTTCAGTATAAACTTTTTCCATTCATAAAACTCGAATATGAGACTTTTACTTAAGGGACCTAAATCTCAAACCACTTACTACATGTGTTGACTAGCAAGTCGTACTTATTTAAAAGAGTTTATTTCTTTCCCTTGTTTAAAAATTCCTTTCTTTTCCTTTCTTTTCTCGATCTCCGTTCACATAAGATATGAAGTTTAAGATACACAGTGGATGTCAAATTCGACGAACTACTAAACAGAAGCTTATTAAGCAACATCTTGCTAAACTTCTCATACGCTAAAGAAGATCTAAAGTTTGCTATTGAGAACCAAGCAATATTACATATTTCCAGCAAGCTATTATACATACCTTATTATATTCTTCACTGGTCCATGCTTCTCTTACCCCTTCCCCCCCCCCCCCCCCCCAACCCCCTCAAGAGGGTATTAATGCCTCAACTTCATTGCTTAGGGGCTTCATGATTATGGTGCCCTTCATATGTTGTTATTACATATGTTGGATCTTCCCTATCACGTTCAACTCTCTTCTTAACAGGACAATCGTCTACCGAACACTTGTAGTAATGCCTGCCACGCATTTGGGAGAAAAGACAATGTGCAGTGTAGGCCAGGGATCAGTATATGGGGTTTGCTGAGATGCAAACTTAAAACCTCTTTATGATCGAATAAGTATTATTATGCATGATAAAAATTTAACATACCTGGGGTTGGGGCTATTCTTCACCATCTTCTTCCCATATTTTCGCCATTTATATCCATCTTCTACTACATCGTCCTCTGACTTCATCCTGAACGCAACCCTTTCCTTCGCTCCTTTTGTGTCCATGTAGCTCCCCACTAAAAGCAAACCAAGATATGCAATAAGTTTGTGCAATGACTATGTATGTTCAGTTATGATCATATAATTATGCACCTCATTTGGTTCAAACATGTGCAAATGATGCTAAGGGAATTAATTCTTACAGTACATATTTAGGAATAGCTTGCTTACTGCTGTTCTCCCCCTCATTTTGGATATTGCTGGTTCCTCCAACCTCACAAACTGTACTTCCTTGGCACCCAAGACTTTGATTTTGCCCAAAACCCATAGATCCTGACTCCGCCATTGCCCAATTCTCAAGAGACAAGAAATCTGAGACTTCAAAGTCCACGCCCAGATCTATATGCTGATCGCTCCCCGATGACTCCAAGGAGCTGAAAGTGGTGGTGGTGGTGGTGGTGGTGCTAGTAGTTGCTGTTGTCATATGGGTATTTTGACAATTCTTATCCATCAAATGAAAGAATAACTTAAATGGAACAAAGAATAGCAACCAGTATGGGTCGTGCCCGAGCTAGGCTAGAACACGAGAAATAGAGAAATCGTATTTTAGAAACGAAATGAACTATACGTGGCTAATTAAGCTTATAGCCATTGCCATCCTGAGTGGTAGTAGGGCACATATAATGGCATATATGGGGCCTAGCTATTTTGTTGAAGGTTTCCAAGGCCCTTCCGTTGACTTTAAGGGAAGCTTCATAGGTGACTCTTGAAGATGATAGAGATGGCTGATTCAATGAGAATTAGAGTTAGATTAGGGAAACTGTTTAAGATCTCTATCATGGTAAAACACTTTAGGCTCTGTTCTTTTCGTGGGTAAATATATGTTCCTCACTCATTTCGATTCCTTCCACTCTTTTTTACTCCTATCAATTCCTTCCCACTCCATAAAATAAATACTACTCATTCCCACTCTTTCCACTTCTTCCTACACCTATTATTGTCACTATTACTAATATTCATTAATAATAATAATAATAATAATAATTATTATTATTATTATTATTATTAATTATTGATATCAATAAGTATTATCATTGTAATTATTATTATTAATTAGCACTATTAACATTATTAATTATTATAATTAATATTATTATTAATAAATACTATTAACTAATAATATTATTAATAATAATTATTTTTGATATTAATAATATTAATAATTAATTATTATTATTAATTAATAACTATTATTAATATTAATAAAAATAATAATTATTGATAGTAATAACAACGTTTATTATTATTAACTAATTGTTATTATTATTATTATTCATATTAGTAATTAGTAATTTTTATTATTCTTAATATTAACACTAATATTAATAATTATTATTAACATTAATAATAATACTTAATATTAATATTGATATTAATTATTATTAACATTAACAATTATTGTTATTTTTATTATTAATATTAATAAGATTATAGCTGTAATTATTATTGTTAATTATTATTACTATAAATAATTATGATTAATTATTATTTTATTATTAATTAATAATCACTATCATTATAATTATTAATTTAAATTATTAATTATTATTAATAATTATTGATTAATAAAATTATTAATAGTAATAATTTTTAATATTAATTATTATTATTAATTATTAATTATTATTAATATGAATAATAATTATTATTAATAACAATGTTATTATTAATAATTAATTATTATTATTATTATTAATTATTAACATTACTATTAATAATAATTATTACTACATTTGAAATTATTATTTGTATTATTAATTAATAGTAATAATAATTATTATTAGTATAATTATTAATTATTCTTATGTTACACAAATCATTAACATAACTAATATCAATGCTCTCACTCCATTTCACATCTTTTCATTCTGTTCCATTCTTACACACTCTAGATATAACAAACCACTCCTAGAGCCTTACCCACTCCCACCCACTTCTTTCAACTCTGTTTATTATTTTTTTTATTTCACACATGTAATATACCCAAGAAAAGAAAAGGTGATAAAATGGATTTGAAAGGGAAATAGATATCCCTATGATGACTTAGTAAGTGGACTTTGGTTTAATAGAAATTTTGATATTTTAAGAATGTTAGAATGTTAGATAGAAAGGGGAATATATATATATATATATATATATATATATCTATATATATAATATATATATATACATATATATATATATATATATATATATACATATATATATATATATATATATATATAATACATATATATATATATATACATATATATATATATCTATATATATATATATATATATATAATATATATAATATATATATATATATATATATATATATATATGTATATACATACTTAAAAATCATTTTAAGGTAGTATACTTATAGGAGTTATTGGCAAAGAAATGATGCTACCTCCTGATTTGAGTGTTGCTTTTAATTTTACACAAAGCAATTTAGTTGAGACGATCATTTTCAATTACAAAATGATAAGATGTGTTCTTTTATTTCCAACTAATTTAAATGTTATATATAATGCATTAAATGAATGGAAAATTATACATAATTGGATTTGATGATGTAAGATTGTAAGTAGTCATATTATATAAAAAAATTTCAAATTATTAGCAACTTTTGTTATTTACAAAAAGTCACAAGTATAATATTTCCAACTATTAGGATATCTTTTGTATTTGTTGAAGTATAGTCAATAAATTCTCTAACCGAATACTTGATAACTGATTGTAACTACCTATAATGGTAATCTTAGAGCATTTAATACATATATCTAGGCTAAACTAAGACAAAAAGATCTCTATAACTATATATAAACTTGAATAACTTTACATATTTTTGCCAAGTGTTATAAGTTCATTAGTTAAGTTACTAAATACTATTTAAACTCATTTTGTGTGTTCTGACATGTGTACAATTCTTTTTTTATTTTTCTTGATGTACTCTACAAGATCTTTCATCTTTTTCTTAATCAATTACTTAAAAATGTCATTAATAAAAATTTACTTGTATATGTAAAAATTAAACATACGTAGACCTAAAAAATTCAATAAATACAAAGATTACTTAACTAATAAAATAAATCTAAATGATAAAAATAATATTATTAATGATTTAGTTATAATTTTAGACATTGGCATATTGTTTAACCCTTACATCACAAGGGTGTTCTAGTGTTGTTTTATAACTCAAGACCCCTATCATCACCCTTTCTAATTAAATAACGTAATTTCAACGATCAAGTTGAGTTTTTTTTTTTTTTTTCCGCACTGCTAAGTGTGACTTCAATATTTCATCATTTGTCTCTTTTGAAATAAAGAGTAGTACTATTTAAAATTCTTTAAAAAAAAAAAAAACCTCAACTTCCTTAGTAGGAAAGATATAAATTGTTTCTTTTTCTTTCTTCAGTACCTTTATGAAAAAATTGTCTGAAAAATCAACTGATTATGAATTGTATATCTTAAATGATTTAAAATCACCAAAGTTTTAATAGTTAGATTTAATTATGAATTGTATAGCCCTATATACGTCGATTATGCCAACTGATACAACATAATAACCTAACATGATCAACCATATATGTGAAGACTTATCATATGCCTAATCTTCCAACTGTGAAAAAATATGAATGAAGAGATAATTTTACAGAATTTATAAATTATAACGCCTTTTCACTATTTAATTACGTCATTTTTTAAAATTTAATATATGATAATATAACTTTTAAATCAAATAATATACTTAAGGGTCTTGTAATAAATAATATTTATTAACGATAACTACGTTTTCTTAGCTTTGTGGATGTGTGTAGAGTGCAGACCAATCCGTCCACTAAGGGAGGCCAACTACAAGTCAAATTCGTTGAATGTGATTCCTTCTTTTTTCTTTTTTTTTTAAGTTGCAACTTAAACTAAAAGTGGCCAATCATCATGGCTAGCGAGTGGGGCCGTGCTTATCAGAATCTTTATTATCTTCTCATTGCTTGAAATTCATGGTCTATCAGCTTCAACAACGTACGAGCAACCAACATCGTAACGGGGGGTTTTGGATGATGGACAATAATTTAGGTCATGTTGGTCTAGTGCAAAAATATCGTATTTCTAGAAGACCATCCACATATGTGCATAACTTACTTGTTTATGTACGGTTAAATCTTGTATTTATGAAACTAATTCGATTTAGTTTCCGTTTGATTAAAAGCTGTTAGCTATTAGTTATTTATTTTAGTTGTTTATTATTAACTGTTTAAATTAGTTATTTGTAGAAAAACTGTTTGCTTAAATTAGTATTTCTGACAAAGTTATGAGACAAAAAAGTTAATTATAAAAAAAACTATTCCAAACAACTCATAAAATCATTCTTTTCAAATTTGCTTTTTGGACCGAAAAATTTTTTGTAAAAAGTTCTAACAAACACCTAAGTTACCTTTTTGCTAGATCAAACAGCTATTTTGGTCAAAAAAATTCTCTAAAAAATTGTTTATCAAACACCTCTCACTCTTTCCTTTCCTTTTTTCCCCCTTTGGTTTTTTTGGAGGGTGGAATTAAAATGAAGGTTAACACTTCATTAGTTTTACAAGTCAAAGTGTTGTTAACTTAAAATTTGTATGTTGAGAATAAACACATCCAAGACGCAAGTACATGAGAATCAAATTTAAAGGTGAAATCGATAGTCCAAACGCAAGATTATTGACATCTAAAAACTCTTTTTGTTTTAATCATACAAGTCTTATGAGTCACTGTTGTTTTCTAATTTTTACTTATTTGATGAAGGCACCTTTGCATGCTTTTATGCTACATATAGTCTCACGTCAAAACACTAATGTAATATTTGGTTAGAAGTAATGTAATAACTATGTAATACAATCAGCTTAACAATGCAATCATGATTACTTAGTATGCGGTAATCATAATTAATTACAAGATAGTTCTTTTATTGCAATACTCTCGTATAACGAAACAACATAATGAAAATATAATTATAAACTTGTTTACCTTATAAGGTTGATTATATCTAATCAAATATTACATAAATTCTAGATAAAGCTGAGTTAGGCATGGTTAGCTTTTGGCTTGCGTCGAAGTATTCCACCTTGTTGAATCATGGTTACTTAAAGGATTTTTTTTCCTTTTTCTTTTTAACTTGGCCTAACTTTCCTGAAAAATACTCCCTACGTTTCAAAAAAAAAAAAAAAAAGCCTCTACGAAAGTTTTAGATCAAAGTTGTAAAAGCTTTTCCTATTAATTTATCAAAGTGTACAATGATTTAGTGAAACTACTTTCATTAGAATTATTATAAAAAATATTCTTATAAGAATATAATCTTTTAATTTTTACTAATACATATTGCTAAAAAACACTGATCAAAGTGTTACTTTGGAAACTACAAAATGTTAAATGACACCATTATTTTAAGACGGAGGGAGTAAATAATGGTGAAAAATCAATAACTTGAACAAAATCAACCTAGATTCAGACAAATTAAGGCCGGAATGATTTGATGAATTAAATTGGGATAGGTTTGTGGGTCAAAATAAACCTAATGTGATATTTAATTGGATATAATGTGATCATAATATAATGCAAATAGCTATACAATGCAATTATAGTTACATCTAACCAAATACTACATAAATGTTTTCAAGGGAAATGGGTCACCAACAGTAGTCCATGCAATGTAACTGTCCCGCGGGAATAAACTGAGCAAACTCACTATTTGGGCCGTACATTTTAGGCTTTTCATTTGAACTAGAGTGTTAACTTAGATGAAACCATAGGATGAATATTAAGAGTCTGTCCTTTTCGTTAGTCTTTTTCACTATACTAACTTTAATCAATTTCAACCAATTTCAATCAACTTCAATTCACTTTAATAAAAAATATCAACTTCAACCCACTTCACTCAATTTTAACCTACCTCCTTCAAAATTTTATTCTCACTATTTTAATCAATTTTTAAAAATATAACAATTTCAACCCATTTCAACCTATTTTAACCAACTTCAGTAAAAAATACCAATTTTAATCCACTTTAACTCACTTCAATTAATTTCACTCTTTTGGCAACCTCAATTTACCAACAAAAAAAAAACAAACCTTAAGTGTGTTAGTGTATAAACATGAACTAGATTAAGGCCCTGTTCTCTTCGTAGGTCATTTTAGATTTACCAACCTCAACCCACTTTAACCTACTTCAACCCACTTCAACCAACTTCAATCTACCTGAAAAAATACCAACCTCAATCCACTTCAATGCACTTCAACCAACTTCAACCAACGTCAACCCACTTCAACCAACTTCAATCCACCCCTTCATAAATTTAATAATTTGTAACCCAAATCGTTAAAAATAATTGACAAGTTATGCCGGCCTCCAACTTTCAGAAAAATAGTTACAAAATTATGAAATTACCATTCAGCGAAAAAATGCACTAAAAATTACAATAACTTAATAAATTATCACACATTCGTATTATTTTAACCCACTTCAACACACCACAAAAAAATATACAAACTTTAACTCACTTCAACCTACTTCAACCCACCTCAAAAAAAATACCAACTTTAACTCACCTCAATCTACTTCAATCAATTTTAACTCACTTTAATCTTTTATACGTGTCTATTTATCCACGAAAAGGACTGGCGCTAATGCCTAATTCAACTTTGCTATGCAGATCCATCTGTTATAATTCAAACCTCTATATGGCTGCTTTTGGTCCTCTGTTTTTTTTAGGTGGTGTTGATTTCTTGTGAAGTGATGAACAAAACAAAAGTGAGTTGACGTCGCTACGTTATTGGAAGATGCAAGACAAATGACACAATCCTGGCTTATTTGAGCTTCTTTGACTGATAGTGACCTGTGGAGCTCAGCTTATATAAAATGACCAAATGAGCTGAATTCTTAGCTGTCTAGAGAGCTTTGTAGTCCAGATTCTCCAGACAGGACCCAACCTCATCTCATCGCCATACCAGAAATTATTTTTTATTGACGCAGTAAAATGAAATACGTTAGTTAACCCATTTGGTAAAATCTGTGAGAATTATAATAAAAAGTCAAGTACGATAATAACATATTTGCTTTTTGTTTATACTTATTTAAATTAATGTGGTCGGAATTTAAATTTCGAGATAAAGAGGTGTTGGAAACGAGTAGTAATGGCTGCTGAAAGGAGAGAAAAATGACCTGTATCGTGGTATGAACTATTGACTTGAAAGCTTAATTCGCCCGACTTAGGTGCAAATCGTTATGGTGAAGAAGCTCCCCAAGGTTTAACACAGCAGGTTTCGCACTCGTGCACTCGAGGGAGGAGCTATGGAGTATAACAACTTTTATACCCAGGAAGTAGAGAGGAGAAGAGAGAATTAGTTTTCTGTGTGTTCTGTAGAGTTGTAGATGAGTCCTTTTTATAGTGGACTAGAGGAGAGAAAACTGGCAACCAAGCAACAAAGAAAAGCGTAAAACGGGGGCGAAAAATCAGGTAACGGAGAGAATAATGTAACTCAAGCAGTAATGGGGGAGAGGATCATGTTGATTGAGGCAGAGATAGAGGAAGACTTAGTCAACTAGCCGTTAGGATTACGACAACTCATACGCAAACAGTTCAATTAGAATTCCTCTAAAAATATAGTCAGTAGGGCCCAGGATCCACAGTCCGGACCAGACGGGCGGGCGGCGGCGGCACGCGCGCATGTGGCAGCCAATGTCCCCTCAACCCCCTTAAAACATGGCTTCTGGTTATTTAACAAGCACAAGAAGAGTGAGATATATAAACTCTTCAAATCATTCCCAAGAGTTCCATGTGGAACAACAAGGGAGAAGGAGAAAGTAAGTGAACACCTTTTTGGAATGCCATTACTTCAACAAGATGGACTAAATGAAGGTAATTGGAATAAGCATGTTATCTCAAGTCATCAGATGAGGAGCTCGTCATTAAACTTTCATTTGATTAATGAATCACCGCGATCTGAAACTAATATATTTTTTATTTTTTGAAATTTTATTTTAGAATAAAAAATTTTCAGCACAAGGAGACAACTTAAAATTATGATTTATTTAAAATGATAATGTTGGTAAATTATTGACTCATCCACTTGGCACTCAGTGAATGAATCGAAAATTGTTAAGCAGCCTTAAATTGGTTAAAGGGTTGAAAGACTGACACAAGAAAGCTACTTTTTCAGGACTCCCCTATGTGTGGTATACTGGTATTGGTGGTGACATACCAAATGCTGGGTTTGTGTGGTAACCAATCCAAAATTGCATCTAAAAAACTAACATTTTTAAAAAGCAAGGGAAATGCCCTATGTGCCTTCCTTTTGTAGAAATTTCTAACTACATCAATCATTCAGTCTCGTCTTTAGACTTCAGTTCGAATTTAAGGAGAAGAAAGGTAAGGACCAAGGTTTTGCTTTATTACCAAAAGACTAGCAATTGTTGACCATGAGTATGATGTAGCTATATGAATATATTCTTTTCAATTTATTATTTTAAGTATTTATTATTATTGTTCAGTAATTTTAAGTATAATTGAGTAATTTTCAGTACAATTCAATACCATTCAACTTAGTTCAGCAATGGTAAATACTTACTGAAAATACCGAGTTATGTTTTCTTTAACCATTCAACATGTTAAAGTATGTTTCAACGTACTTAGGTATGTTTCAGTATGTTTCAATATATTTCAGTAATAAGCCCTATTAAATAGTTCTAATCAGTCAAAAAGAACTTGCCCATAAATAGTTATACAGGGGATTCACAATAATTAAACTACAACAATACTAACGCTCTTGTTGAAGTGGGGTTTAGCAAAGTTTTTATGATGATGATGTCGTTGTTGTTGATATTATTATAGCGGAACTTTTTCGACGTGAAACTGTAAGGGAAAGATTATAATGAAAAATACATCGATAGATACGATGTTATTAATAATTTTAAACAACACCATTACATAGCGTAGTCGTAGTTAACTGACAAATACAAGTCAATGTCACATAAACAATGGGTAACTTGTTAAGTTGTACAGTAAAAATAAGATAACTAGCAACGAAAATCTTCTAATTAAACATAAAATTTGTCGCTCATCTTAAGTTTAACAAGGAGGATATAAAACTTAAAACTAAGCTAACAATACCTAAAGCAAAAATCACATGAGAAATAATATAAAATTGGACTAATAAGGCATGAGGATTAAGCTAATTGATGAAAGCTGCATGGATGAATTAGACGATGATGAAATATTAAACAGCACAAAAGTTGTATGAGCAATTGAGCCTGATTATGGGCTGGAACAATAAGGCAGACCTTACGTCTTCACTAATCTAGCATACTGGGCCACTCATTGAATGTGGCTTGTTAGATTGACACTAAAAATTGAAATACTAGTTCAAATATTAGATTACCGAACACTAAAAATTGACTAATTAGTGTATTAATTTGGTCAAAATATTAAACCCTACTTAAAATGTTGTTGCCAAATACACCCTATACTTTTCTGCAAGGCTGGTATATGCAACCTTCAAACAAAGAAATAGTATGGGGGTCTATGTGCCATACATTATTTTTTTTCAATAGTAAATGGTAAGAAATGAATGTTAAATATGTATTCTCACAAAAGTACGTCTAATTACGTCACCAGCTATAATTGAACAGGAAAAAGGGGGGAAAAAACAAACATCATAAGGGAGCTTGTAATAGAATACCTAAATTTTGACAACCAGTATGTTGTCATATTTGTCTCCCCAAAGATGTGAGTTGTGACGAATTGCATATCTTGATTTAGCCAAGTGCGAATGTCTTGGATAATATTGGATATTTGCCAAGAAGATTGAATGTTTCCTTTCAATGCTTGAATCACAGTTTGGTTGCCATCATCAGTGACAATTGTGTCAAACCTTGCTTGAACTGCTGAATTAATTTTATCTCTGAGAGCTATAGCTTCCACCACAAGAAAAGATGTCTGTGTTAATAGTTGTTGTTCATGCCTTGATTAACTTGCTCGTCCAGTCACGTATAATGAATCCTACCTGCTATTGAACAGCTGTTGAGTGATCCGTCAAAGTTGAATTTGACATATCTCTTAGAGGAGGGTACCATTTCACAAAGTAATTAGAGGTAATGATGATCAAAACCGGTTAACTGAAAATTCGGTTAGCAAAAATTGTGAACAAAAAATCGAATCGAAACTTTCACTCAACCGAATTTTCCGATTTCGCAAAAATATGAACTGTAACCGAACCGAAAAACTCGATTAACTGTTTTTGGTTCGTTTAATTGGATTTTCAGTTTGATTACTGGTTAACCATTAATCTAAATTGTTATTTTTCAATTTTCACTGCTTTTTAATATAATTTGACTATTTATGACACCAAATATTAATTTACATATTATTGTATGTTTAGTGTTATCCTTTTATAATTATAAATCTACATTTGACTAATATCAAATTGAGTATTTTTTTTAAAAAATTGAATTTTTGGTTTTGATTAACCGTACAGTCAACCAAATTTTAAACAGCTGAACCAAAACTAAAACCGCAAATTTTTTTGGAAAAACCGATCCGGTTAACTGGTTTTTCGGTTTGGTTTTTCGATTTTCCCTTTATTTGTCGGGCATTACTTCTTGTACCTTTACTTTTTGTTCACAATGGACATAGCAACCTTTCATTTTCCTTGATCAGCAAGAGACAAGTCTGGTTCAAGATAAAAGCAAATGTAATCAATGAAATTGGAAAAACTGTGCAAAGAACATACTGTGAACATTAGTAAGGCTCCGTTTAGTCCTTAGAAAATTTGGTGGAAAGAAAAGTTGAATGAAAAAAATGTGAAGAAAAAAAAGTAGTGAGAAAATGAGTTTTTTTCTCTTATTTGGATCCAGGAAAAAATACAAGAATTTGGATGAGGAATTTGAATATTGATGAACTACTTAAATCATTTTGATGCCATCTAAACAATACAAGGTTGGAGAAGGTTGGGAATTTTCCTCAAACTTTCCTCACAATTTTATGAGCAAAATTTTGTCACTTATTTCTAACAATTTTTCCACCAAACTTTCCTCCATATTTTTTTCTTTGTGATTTTCTCTAAACCAAATACAAGAAAAAAAGAAACTTTCCTAACTTTTTTCCTTTCCACCAAAATTTCTAGGATCCAAACAGAGCCTGAGTGTATTTGTGAACATAAATTGATATAGATTGTGAACATAATCACATTAATCAATAAACTAGAAAAATATGTGCATACAACACACTGTGAACATTAGTTAGTATACTTGTGAACATTAGTTAGTATTCAACATATAGAATTTGATCTTCAAATTTTTGTGAACATTATTAACTGTTTGCATAATACTGAACAAACTAGCTTAAAATATTTGTGGACATTGTTTAATACATTTGTGGACATAATATACTGTAATTGTGAACATTAGTTCGCCTGCGATGTTGTTGAACATTAACTTATCATATAACCAAATTACAATTAAAATCTTCAAGAAACTCTAGAACGCTATTTGAAAAACATATATAGATCTTCAAAATAGTAAGATCTTTAACTGCAACAATATAGATAACATATAAATATCGTGATTTTAATTGTGGATATTAGTGACTATGTTTGTGAGCATAAACGAGTGTAATTGTGAACATTAATTAGATTACGCAATTTGGCAACATTGACCTAAAAAATAATTAAAAAAATACAAAATAACTTTAACGCATAATCAAAATCTTAAAAAACCTCTAGAACACTATATTTTAAAAAACACCTCCACTTAATATAATCATGTAATCAAAATCTTCAAAATATTAAAAATATATAGGATTTTTATTCGACCAATGCAAGAACAATATTGAGAATCTGCAACATATTACTCATTCAGTAAAAATCATTCATAAAAATTATCAATACGAACAACAGATTGAGGTTTTGATTCAAACATTAAAACGTTTTCAAAATCAAAGAGCTTGGTTATAAATGTCATGATCTACAATAGGACTAGAATCCGCGAAATCATCTACAGTACTTGCTTGAATTTAGATTTTGAAACAAAACGATTCACAAAAAGTCTAAACTCTCATGAATATCGGGTGGCTTGGAGAGCAGACAAACTTAAGTTCCAACAGTGTCTAAAATTAAGTGAAATTACAAAATTCAATGGTGAAAAGAAAACAACTGAACATGGGAGAAAAAAGAAGAAAATCAGCGTGTGCATCTAAAACACGTGGCACAAACTACTGAGACATGCGACACAGATGCATGCGGGGGAAATGAGGTGAACATTTTTTTTTAAAAAAAAAAAAACGCGTTGGTTGATAGGAAGACTCTTCTATAATTGAAGAAATTTTCGATTATCATAATTAAAAATGATAACAACCTTCAGATCTATACTCAAAATCTCAACCGTTGATTTGATCAAGAAGCCAGTAAAAGCAAGCAACTTCTCCATTTAGCCTCATGCATATGTCACGTGATTTGTACAATTGAGCCCCTTCTCCTTTCATGTCTTATTTTCTCTCTCCATCTCTGCCTTTCTATTACGCCTTGAGCGATGAAAAAAGACCTGCTATTGCTTCTACTTCTGCCCCTACTGTTCGACCAAGGCGGCACATTTCTCCTTTAATGGTGCTTCTTCCTCCTCTCTCCCCTTCCCCTCTCTCCTCCATAGCTAGGGACTCATGTTTGTACCATTAAACATCTTTTCCATGGATTAGTTGCTACAATGCATCTCGATTACTTGCTAAACTCATTCCGAACAACAGTTTCTTGATAAATTATGAAATTACATCAGAAAGAAGATGTAAGTTGGACGACGTTTTACATGAAATGAAAGGTCTTGAATTCAGTTACACGATAACCCCTATTTATTGAGAAGAATGTTGTTTGTCTAATTATTAAAATAAGAGATTTAAGGTCTCAAATCTCAGTCAGGTACTCGGATTAGGAGGTACTGTACAATAATCTGATTCTAACACATATATATTTATTTAAATCATATTTATTTATTTGATTAATTATATTTATTTATTTAATTAATCATGTTTATTGATTTAATCACTTATGATTATTTGTTTAACCAAATTATGTTTATTAATTCAATTACACTCAATTTATATATTTATCAAATTACCTTATGTCATTTGAATTTTGCACTTTAACTTATCGTATTTAATCATTTCGGTTAGGGGATATTTTATTTGGGTCCTACTTTGAAATTCAAGTTTCATTGATTGTTAATTCAAGTTTTATTGATTGATTAAATATCCGGCGAATCGATATTAGGCATCGGTATGTATAATTTAGTGACTAATTATTTTCTTACATTCAGTAAATTTTAATATCAAGTAATACAAAATTTTTCCAACACTTAATTTTTCAAGCCTGAATTTAACTTGTTGGGCCCAAAACAAAAGTCCAAAACCTTGATAACTTTGTTATTTCACTAATTGCTCATTTTAGCACCTAATTTTAATTAGTAAAAAGTTACTTTTTGAGTTGAAAATTGGCAGCTATATGTGGCAATTAATTGACAATTTTTACACACAAAAATTGAGCAAAAATAAAAATACCCAACTCTCCATTTTCTCTCTCTACCTCACCCCTTTTATGTAGAAAATAGGGCAGCAGCAGTTGCTTGCCGTCATTTTTGATGGTTTCCGGCTGCCTCAACTTCCCCTTACTGCCAGCTATCATGCCCAACCATCAAAGTCACTCAAAACAGCCCCCTCGTCCCTCTAATTTAAGCCTAAAGTAAGATATATACAAACCCTAACTTGTTCTATTTTATGTTTTTGGGATTATTTTAGTTTTGATTATTGTCTATATGATCAAATTGATAGTTATTATGCAATTTATTGAGTTTGAAAATGTTTGGAGTTATGGGTATTTGATGAAAAACATGATCAAGTGACTTGAAATTAAGCAAATATGAGTTTGAACATGTTTATTTATCTTGTTGCGATTTGTATTATAAATCATGAAAAATATGATGCTAGATGATCATTTTGAATGCAATTATGGTTATTTGGATGCTCACTTGAATGAGCAAGAATTAGCGTTTTCATGATCATGCTTGATTTAATTGAGCTCTTGTATTAAATATGTTCATTTGGATCACATGAGGTGACACATGATATTGAATATGTTATTGAATTGAAAATGAATCTTACATAATTATAAGTAAAAATTGTGAATTATGGCTGTCTAAAGTGATATTGAGGGTCACCCAATAGTTCGGTAATTTCAACAAGTGATTTTAGAGGGTAAATATGTGAAAAAGAAGGATAATAAAGTAAGTAACAAGCTGGAAAGGGCCCGAAAAGAGGGGTCTGTTTCAGGAAAAACTGGTAATGCATGGCATGTCAAAAAATTATAAATTTTGGGTAGAAGCTAGATCAATGAGCTATCTTTCAAATGACTTTTGAATCACCTTAATCGGAGTTTTGTGGACAAAGTTATGGCTATTTTGCTAGAACTGCACAGTTCAATCAAAACTGACACACTTGTGTTCTATCCCCATTTTGCGAACTCTATTGTGGGAATCATATTTTGTGTTGTGAATGAAAATTTTTCGTGGCTTCTTATTCTTTCCATATTTAGATTTTAGGTCTCTATTTGAGGTCAAAGATGAAAGTTACAAATTTTTGAAGTGAACTGACCTGCTTTAGTGTAAATTGGGTTATTATTGCAATTTCTGTGTAGCGTATACTTTGAGAGAAATTCTGAAATTTTACTGTAGATTATCCATATTATTTTTGAATTTTCTATAAGATTTCATGAATTTTGATTGAATATTTTGAGTTTGGTGATTTTTAAAAGCATTTTGAGTAATTGTGTAAAAAGTAATAATAAAGATTGAGTGAGATTGATCATGCACTCATTTTGTGTATTTTGGGCCAAGTAAGATCATTTAAGGGGAAATAAATATTCATGGACTTTCCTAGAACTTTTAGTTTGATTAATAAGAAAGAAGAAGACAAGTATATAATTTGAGAGATTGTTTATGAGTTTTAAATTATTTATAGATTTTACAAAGAAAATATCAAGTTTAGTGAGCTTAATAAGTTCTATTGAGTTCAATGATTCATTTGGGGTGCAATTCTATATCTAATGAATTTATGAATGAAATATGAGAAGTGGGAAGAGTTGTGACTTAGAAACCATATTTATCATACCAAATTATTACAATTTATGCTATTTTGAACTAAGATATATCTCTCTTGACCTCAAACCTTTATTACTTACTCAATTCAGAATGTATCAAATGTATTTATCAAGTCAATCTAGTGTACTAGCTGCTACCTTGAACCAAGCTATACACAAGCGAGCCTTAAATTCGTATCAGCAACTTATATCAGAAAAGGCCACAACCACTCTCTCATTTGTCACCATCAAGGCATTTGCCTTTGTAATCTCATTTATCTCATCTGGTCTATTTTACTTTGATTTACTTTATATCGGATTAGTTTAAAGTTATATTGAAATGCCCAAATTATGTATACCATTTAATTACTATATTTCTATTACACATACTTACTCAATTATGTGAGTAAGGGTCATTTACTGACTACACATATCTACAATGATATTTATGAAATAGAATCGGGGCCTAATTATTGTTCGCCATTATGCATAAGTGTTATCAAGTCAGAACACATTTATCAAGTCAGATGACATTTTTTTAAAGACTCAATGTACGTCAATTGCCTATATCTTCATAAAGTAAAACATGTTTATCAAATTACAACTCTTAATAAGTTTATCAATGAATTTATTTATACAGTGATTTACCATTTAATTTGTCACCCCATCAGTTATTATATATAGGGCGTCAGCCTATTATTTACCCGCGTGACTTCAGGTCAACTTTTGATCGGATTGACAGGTGTACACCTATGTATACATCATATCATTGCAAGGAGTTCACATCCATATAATAATGAGCAATTGAGTTTCATATCACTTTCATTTTCATTGTTATTGCGAACTAAATGAATTGTAAAGCAGATACCTATCAACAGTATTTCTATGCTCATTTTACACTACAGGAATGCATGTACTAAGTTGTAGCTCACATTTTCGAATCATTTTCATATTTTTTATTTTAGGTGATGAAGTATCACATGTTTCTTCATTTGGTAAGCTCTTTTGGAAGTCAACAGATACTCACAGTGGATTCAGCATAACATGAATATTGAGATTGACCTCAGGGTCAAGTTGGGTCTATATTCAACATACTTGTGTAGTGTGGAGTGCGAGTTAGCATATGATATAATTAAATCGATTGTATTGAAGTTGAACTATTATGGACTTTGGTTTTAAGTGTTTGAGTTTAATAGATATTGTGATTGTGAACATAAGTTGTAAGATTAAATGGTTTCAGTGAGCCTTGTCCTTCTTATTAGGATGCAGTAGCGCCTTCAATTATTAAGTCTTCTATTGCAGTTTTCCGTAAATTATGTCATTAGCATTTTGGGGGCATTATGTCAATTCGACTCTTGCAGAAAGTAATGACGGTTATTGAGTGTTAGAGTGCGCCACTTAGGTGGGTTTTTTTTTGGGAGGGTATGAAAGAAGGTAATAATTAACCAGTTATATGGAAACTTTTTAGATACAAACGTATGTATCTATCATAGTATACACTCTGAAATCGTATAGTCGACGCGCGCTGATATGTTGTAGTGTATTGTTTTTTCTGTAGTAGTGTATCTTTTCTGTTCTACAGTGTACCTTTTCCTTCTTACAATGTACCTTTTGTTTTTTACAATGCATCTTTTCTTATTTATAGTGTACCTTTCTTGTCTGCGGTATATCTTTTGTTCGTTGTAATGTATCATTTTCTAGTTTGTTGGACAAGAGAATTACGAAATATTTGTCGGTCTGAGGGAAATAAAATAGGGGTTTGACCCAATTATATGATACCTCTTATATATATATGTACCTAAGCATGATATATAGATATGTACCTTAAAATTACTGCAATTATATAGGCTTCGAGGAAGAACTATCTCGTAATATTATTTCGTTCAATCATCAGCCAAAAAAGAGTAAAAAAATTTTAAAACTTTTGATATATTTTGCTGCCCAAAATTACGACCTTTGAGTACAAAGGAGCCACATCCGTCGTGGCCTACTAGCCCGGGGAGCGGGGAGCTGTAGGAGGGAGCGGGGTTTGCTGATTATACTGATTGACGGTAACAATATTCAATGGTTCAGATTTGTGCAATTTTACTCGATAACCTAGATTTGTTAACTATCATAGTTGGAAAAAAAAAATTCAATTATGGTAGAATTTTCATGGCTGATGATATAATTCGCGTCAGATGTAGGATAAAAAATTAAAATAAAACATCAGGGCAAATGGGAAAAACTTTCAAAACTTGGTGGCATTTACATCAACTCGGCAATGGGGCGGCGTAAACCTAACAAGCCGACGAACCAAACCGCCGGAGCCGCCAGCAAACCGAAGACGAAGTCGACGGCGGCGGCACGGCTGAGCAACGCCGACCGGTCCGCCTTTTTTGGGAGAAGAGAAGCCGCCAACGTTCTGAGAATGGTTCTTCACGGTGATGCTCGGCGGCGAGCCGTCGCGTCCATTAAGTCGCTCGTTTACAGCCCTTCTGTTCGGAACAAGAAGGCCACTTTTGCTCTCGTCTGCCAAACCCTAAAACGTAATCTCTCTCCTTTCCTCTATAATGTTGTGTTAATTTTGTGATTTAAGCAGAAATTTTGGATATCGTGTTGATTTTGAAAGTTTAGGATTGAGATTGTGGAGAAATTGGCTAATTCAAACAGCAAAATGAGCTTTGGGTTCTGTTTCTGGGGTTTGATTTTGTTGTTATTGAGCTGCTGAGTTTGGAGCTTACTGTGAACTGGTCTATTCAGGCTGCTATGGTCTGAGTTTGTTGAATAACGAGCATCGAGTCTTTGTAGTGGAAGAACGATTCGTTTTTGCATCCACAAAGCAGGAGTGACCATATAAATGTCATTGGGCATATTGGGATCATAAAATGTGGAAATTTTCATGCGAATGCAATAAGCTTTTGAATTTGAGTTACCATACCTGTCAATCTTGTTGTCGAAGACATTGGCCCTGTTTGGCAAACAGCTGGTAGCTGTTAGCTATTTATATTAGCTGTTAGCTGTTTGAATTAACTGCTTGTATAAAAACTGTTTGGTGAAATTAACTGTTTCTAATGAAGCTGTGAGACAAAAAGCTAATTCTCCAAAAAGCTAACCAAATTAGCCTTTTCAAATTAGCTTTTTGAATCCAAAAAACTCTTTCAAAAAGCTATTCTACCAAACACCTAAATAAGCGTTTTGACTAGGTCAAGTAGCTAATTTTATTCCAAAAAGCTATTTACCAAACACCCCCATTGGGGTTATGAGACGAGTGATGCAAATCGATACCAATGAAACAGGCGATATGTAACTATGCTCTGATATTGATTGTTAAGTCAATACCATGCTTAAGTAACATGTTATCCCACTATAAGAGTTGGATTTTCAGCAGCTTGGGAAAAAAATGGGTTTTGTGAGATAATTATCTGGCTAATTTTTGGCCCTTTGTTGTCTTCAGATCTTCCTGTTATCAAAGATGTGTTAGAGACTGCTGCTATATTGAATAGCAAGTGGAAGGTAGGAGTATTGCTTGTTATATGGTTTCCTGGTTTGTGTTGTATTTATCTATTTGAGCTAGTAAGTAGTAACTTGGGCTCAGTGTCCTAGATGTGCAATGATTGTGGCATTGATGAGAGGTGTCATTCTTCACTTGTGAATTAATGATATTATTTTGTTTTGCTGTTCCAGAGGCAGGAGGAGTTGATTTATGTAATCACTTATGACCTACTTTTTGGCAAGGTAATCTTCAATTATATGGTTTTATGTTAAGGTTCAGTGTTATATAATCTCTCTAGTAGAGCTCTTTATTTTCCTTTGTCCACATCCAAAGATTTACTATGAAGGATAAAAGTATTGGCATGTGTTCTGGAAGGTATTGATTATGTTAAGAAGGGATGAGGGGTAGTGTTTATTTGGTTACAAACATGACGGGTAGATTTTTAGGTTGAGCTACATCAACTACCAATTACTGTTTGAACTTGTGATTGCATTTTCTTGGAGATGATAAAATTTATGCTTTTAAGCTCTGTGCTTGAGGTCTTTCTGTCTGAGAGAAATGGTTTAAAAAACTAATAATAAACATTGTTGAAGGTTTCATTTATGATGTTGTGGTGTGTATTTTCTGTAAAATGGCTTATAAGTTACAACAAGTACCTTCCATAGTCTTAAAGAGGTTTATGGATGTGAGTCTCTCTCCAGGAAAGTTCATCTTTTGGAACAGCAGAAAAATTTCTATTTCAGCGGAAAGCTGCTCTTGAGTCTGCTCTGGCAAAGATACTAGTAAGACTGAACGTCAAACGTGTTGAAGACTTGTTGGCTCAATATGAGACTCATGGTACTTCTCACCCTCTTATTTTTTGCACCATGTTAATTTGCATCCTTCTTGAATCAGAACTCATCAGATCTACAACAAGTGGTTATAACTGATGTTTGATCTGTCCATAGATATGCCACTGAAACTTTCAACTGTGGTTTTACTACTTGTTTTACTATTTGCTCAAAACGTATTTTAGCACTATGATTGCTGCCATGGTCATGAAATTTGGCTACTTTATTGTTTCAAGAATCACCTTTTTTCCTGAACTTTGCTGCCATTGTTATTATAACTTTTGCTTTTCCCCCTTCTGTTGTTTCAGATATTTCTAAACCTCGATATGTCCGTGTGAACACTTTGAAACTGGGCGTTGAGTCTGCAGTCAATGAATTCAGAAAGCAATACACCGTAAGTTTTAGACCCTGTGCGCTTAGGCGGTGCTTTGACCATCTTCTTCAGTACCTTGCATTTCTTAACTTGGAAGATCTATCAAATTCTTGGTGATTTGTTTTTTGCCATTCCATGGTGTCTGCTAACTTGGTTCTTTGAACAGGTCGTGAAAGATGAGTTTGTCCCAGACTTGTTGATTCTTCCACCAGGCACTGACCTGCATGATCATCCTCTAGTGATGAATGGAAGTGTGTTTCTGCAAGTATGCATTTGCTTCTTGATATGATGCTGTTTTCCAACATTGATATGCTTCTTGATGTGATGCTGTTTTCCAACATTGATATGCTTCTTGATGTGATGCTGTTTTCCAACATTGATAGGACAGATTACTAGACCACCAATGAACTCCATGTAGACCACCAATGAACTCCATGTATTGTTTATCTGATGACCCTGTAATTTACTTTTGGTAGGGCAAGGCAAGTTCCATGGTTGCAGTAGCCCTAAATCCTCAGCCAGGTTGGGAGGTGAGTTGCAACTTATTGTCGATCGATGATTCTACTTATGTGCTGTAAATTCAACTTGTCTGAAATATGACTGCCATAGACTTTGCAGTATCATGCTCGATTTGAGGATGAAGATTAATCCATGAGTCTTAATTGGCATCTTTGTCTGTCAATGATTGAGCTATCTTCTAGGAGGTATGAGTTAATGAAGACGGCTTGTTTACAGGATTAGAGGGCTCTTTACTTCATTAGTCTTAATTGATGTCTTTGTCTATCAGTAATTGAAATTTCTTCTGAAGGTACAAGACTACGAGTTAAAGTAGAGAGCTTGTTTACACTGCACAGTATTAGAGGGCTTTTCTATTCTGCGGCAACATTAAGAGTTCTTCAATTGTTTCTAGTTGAAACATGTTATCCATTCAAGATAGAATGTTATGGAGGAGATGGCTGATTGTCATCTTTTATTTCTAACTAACCCTAGGGATGGAACATTTTGGTTTGCAACTTGCTAGGATATGTGGAATTTGCAAGAAACCCTCTTTAAAATTCGTGCACCAGTATGCTGTTAACAGAAATGATAACATGCTTGAAATAACCAGAGAGGCTCGTAAGGTTATTATCATGAAGCTGCCTTCAAAAATTAAGTCCAATAGATATTGTCACTCTTGCCTTCTTATTTATGCAAATAAGATAAATGTTGAATCTTTCCATAGCCAAGGTCCAGCAATCCTAACTCCGTAACTAGCTGAAGGGCAGAAGGGTTAAAGGCCTCTGAGACTTACTCAAAATCAAAATAAGAGGATCGACACAGTTGTAGCATAAAGAAAAATCTGAAATAATTCCTAGAAATTAGAGTGCATTTTGAAGTGATGATGTAATATAGGCGATTTTGACTTTTGAGTTATGACCTTTGTTAAGTTCTTAAAATTTTTTCTTAGGTAGGTAGGCAAGCCACTATGCCTAGCGCTAGGTTGAAGCAGGGGGTCTAAATGGCCAGGGTCAAGTACTACGCCTAAGCCGCTCTAGGGTCTAGATCAAGTTCCCCTCATAGAGAAAATTGATTCCTGAAACTGACTTCTGCAGGAGTTGAGCTTAGGTCTCCAGGATAAGAGAAGCACAAAGGACCATCTCCAGCTATGACCTCATGGCTTTGAGTTGTGCGGAAAAAAAGGCCAATGATGGTCAATAGCTTCTATTAGCAAATGTAAGTGTTGAAGAGGGGAAAAATTAGGGATATATATATAAGGAAAAAAGGAAATATCTTGAGTAAATCATTATTTGAAACCCTCGAAATGGAATGTTTAGGATCTTTTTTCAGGACGGGGGGAAGATATATAACTCTATTGAATGAGTTGAGAAAAATGATAATCTGAAGAGTGCGATTGCCACGAAAATGCAGAACTTGCTGTCCAAAGGAGTAGTGTTGAAAGCTTTCGAGATTGTGTATTTTGTGATTTCACTGAATCATATCAGTGATTCCAGACTACCAAGATTTGTCATGCAAGTGTTCATTCTTGCTTTTTGAGGATGCTGTATAGTTCGAGCAGTGCCTCAATGTGAGAGTCACTTCTCATTTTTGGAGCAGACTGAATCAGAATGACAAGTTAAGGTATCATGGTTCTGGATCTTTTCCACAAATCTTCACCGGATGACATGCTTTGTCCACTGACATGCAATTTTATTGAGGATTTCAAAGAGGAAACCTGCGAGCTCTTTTCCTGCTCCTCGTTGTAATTCTCCTATTTTACTTTCTGATATTCAATTTTCCCCCTTTTCTTTCCGGGTTTTTGGGAGAATAACCTCTTAACTGGTTAGGGTCAAGGCTTGTTTGATTACTTTGCCAATTCATCTCCCGGGTATATTAAAGTGGGCACTAATTGTAATGTTGGCAGCTTAACTTAAGAAGCTATTTCTGCCCCCCACTCTGTAGATATATTGTGATAGACTAGAGCAAACTTTCCTTCGCTTCTCTGCTGTCCAGTGGCAGGCAGTCGACTCTTTTGAAGTAAAGGGTCTAGTGTGATCGCATCCTTCTGAAACACCTCCCCCCCCCCCCCCCCACCAAAAACAAAAGAACTTTTGGGATGTTAGCTGTTTAAATTTGGTTTTGATGCTGTTTGTAATCGAGGAGCGAGCATAGTAGTTAGAAATTTCATAATTTGGCTGGTACAATTTGATAAAATTGGATGCCTTGATATGTGACTGGTTTTAAAATACATGCAACAGCATTTTCTTAAATTTAAATGGGACATTCCGTGCTAATCATGATAACAAATATTGAGAAAAGTATTGAGAAGTTGGTATTTTCAGTTCCTCGTTGACTGAATTTTTCAATTGTGCATAGCCTGTCTCCCATTTGCTCTGCTGTGACATGTATCTCTTTTGAAGGTCCTTGATGCATGTTCTGCTCCAGGAAATAAAACTGTGCATCTTGCTGCTCTCATGAAAGGCAAGGGGAGGATTATGGCGTGTGAACTGAACAAGGACAGGGTTAAACTTCTCCAGAACACCATCAGATTGGCGGGGGCAACTAGTATCCTCAAACTCTGTGATGTTGCCCATATGCAACCGTTAGCCGTTTGAGTTGTGTCCTTGCATTATTACTACTTTTATTGATATAGATGTTAGCCTTAATGTAGCTCACAGACGTGGAAGTTCAACATGGGGACTTTCTGAACATAAACCCAGAGGACCCAGCCTACTTAAAGGTGAAATCTGCTTGCTCTTCTTTGACTGCATTGGTGATTTTGTATGAATCGTGGACATGCTGAACCTTGTTGCCTTAACTTGAATGTAGAAAATCTTGTTCTTGTTAGGTGAGAAATGACAGTGTGTTTGCTGCTTCTCAATTATGATTTGATGAAACCAATTTGTCAACCCAATTAATCATCTTATTATGATTATTGGAAATATATTATCAAATCAGGTCGAAGAAACTATAGACCTTTTTCTCTTGGCTTTTCAAAAGCTGCTGTGATCTTATTTGTCTGCTCCTGAGAGTTCGGATCCCACCTAGTTGGCCAACACAGTGATTATTCCTGTTCAGATTCAATTTTAATCTTTATACGAAAGGGTAAACTTATAACATTTAGGTCATGACATAAATGGTTCATTATTAATAGAAGTCCATCCCTCATTTACATTCTTCCCTCACCAATGGATTTTCCTGTCACAGCTTCGTGCCATATTATTGGATCCATCCTGCTCTGGCTCAGGAACTGCTGCTGAGAGACTAGATTATTTGCTTCCCTCGTCTATGAGCAGTAAGTGATGTCAAATATTATTTGTGTTTCGTCTACATTATTTTCACTTTTTGTCTGAGAGGCTGGAACTTGGATAAAGTCTGAGATCTGCACAAGAAAGGAAATGCATAGTGAGTTGATTGCCACTAAATTGCAGTCGGCTTTCTTTCAAAGGTCATGAGCTTTTTCTGTTGGATGTGATTTATGATTGAACATAACAAGAAAAAATTTCCAAATGGTAAAGTTTTCCTGTTTCATCCTTTTGTCAGCTGAAATGTGTCATGATAAGTGCTAAAACTCCCAGGCATCACATTCTCAACTGCAGAATGTCTGAACATAAGCAATGGAATTGCTCTTGGCCTATGGCCTGTATATTCCTTTGGTCCACGTCCCTCAACGGCCTTCATGTTGAATGCAGAATCATCTCCATTAGTGAATGATTATGGGTTATATCATCATCTTGTTTAATGATCTTTCGTTGCATGGTGTTTTGGTACAACTCTGAATACTGCCTTCTCTCAGTTGCATTACTTATTTCAGTTTTGCATTACATCCTTCGCAAGTAGCTATTAGTGAAATTGGAACTAATAGTAGCTTCTAAGTTCTGAGACCTGAAATCCCTGTGCTTCCCAATGTTTATCACCTACAGATCCCTATGTGGTTATGCCTTGTTTCCTCATCTGGATGACGCTTCCAAGGTAATGGATAGTGCATTCGGCCAAGAGACTCCTAGACCATCCAACTTGGATACCCCACACGGGTTTTCGGGCTGAATAGAATTACTGAACCTTAAGATTATTAAATGCATTAATGAATGTCTGAAAATAACCATGCAGATCAAAGTGGTGATGCTGATACAACCAGGCTGACAAGGCTTGCTGCTTTCCAGAAGAAGGCTTTGGAACATGCATTGTCTTGTAAGCGTGCAGTCACCAACTCATCTGCTTCTTTTCTATATATGTGTTGTATTCATGAAATAACAGCTCTTGCTTGTGACTTGGTGCTCCGTGAAGATCCATAAGACCTCTGTAAT
Source organism: Carnegiea gigantea (assembly GCA_029747015.1). Classification (NCBI taxonomy): domain Eukaryota; kingdom Viridiplantae; phylum Streptophyta; class Magnoliopsida; order Caryophyllales; family Cactaceae; genus Carnegiea; species Carnegiea gigantea. The sequence goes on along the minus strand of JAKOGI010000133.1, from coordinate 626,612 downwards.
TTATAAGAGTATCTATGGCTTGAATGATTGATCCTTTTCTTTGCAGTTCCTTCTGTCCAAAGGATTGTTTACAGCACTTGCTCCATCCATCAAATTGAAAATGAAGATGTGATAAAGTCTGTCTTGCCCATGGCTTTGAGGAATGGTTTTCAGCTGGCATCTCCCTTCCCTCTTTGGCCTCGTCGTGGTTTGCCAGTTTTTCAAGGCTGTAAGTGCTCCTTTTGATCCACATTTGCCAATGAACTTCCAAACTGAAACGTATCTAGGATCTTCTTATCTGCACATTAGTACCAAAGAAGCACCTTCTTTGTTTCTTGGGAAAGGGAACTGGGCCACATGTTCCCAGGGACAAAGAGGGTTAGTCTTCACAACGATGAAAAGATATGTAAACCGGAGAATGTGATTGGAGGAAGACTTCTATCTTGTATGGAGATGAGGCTAAAACTGCACCGTTTCAGAAGAAAACATAGAGCACTTTAAAGGAAAACATCATTAATAAAAAACAAAGAATGGTGAAACACAAGGTGGAGAACGTGAGGAGAAGACCTGACATCCTAGATGTGTCTACAGCTTGAGATATTTTGCTTTAAATGTCTGGACCATAACAACTCCTCACATCCAGGTGACTCCTATAGCTATCTGATCAGATTTCCACCAGCTAAAATAGGCTGTTTGGGGTCGAACAAGTGGTGCAATGAGATACCATGAACAATGCTTCTGGCTCAATTTGTCAGCCAGAGCACCAGCCTTACACACTTGGATTATTTCATGCGGTGTTTTATTTTATCCCCTTAGACCGTCACTTAATGGTCATACCATCCCAACGTTTTGAACGTCAGTGATGAAGTGAATTGTGTCTGTCCCTTTAGACAGTTAGTTATGGTCATAACAGCCAGACATTTTGAAAGTCAGTGATGAACTGAATTGTCCAGGACTAGGTCCATTTCTGTAGGAATAGATAAACGACAGTCATCATTTTCTCTACTTCAACTGCCAAGTAATTTGGTGGGATGTCTTTTCCCCCCTTTGTTTTAGCTTGAATCCTGGAAAATGTTGATTGGTATGTCGTTTGGCAGCTGAACACCTGCTTCGGATGGATCCTGTGGAGGACAAAGAAGGCTTTTTTATTGCTCTATTTGTGAGAGAGGAGGGTGAAAGACCTATCTTGCCCACTAACGATGCCCACGAATCAAGAACTCCGAAAAGACACACACAGAGGAGGATCTTGCCATGTACTCGGATTTCGAAGATGTGGCTTCACTCCTTGATGTCTTCGCGGAGATGGAGGACTCCAGAGGAACATTAGTCTTTTGTTGTGCAGAATCGATCTTTCAATTGCATGTATTCCGTTGGTCTGCATCAGGGTATGACTACAGGAAGGCACTTGGTCAGAGAAGCAAGCAGGCATCTGATGGAGCATATACAATGAGCACCAATGGGGAAATCAGCGAAGCAAAAGCCAGCAAATGAAAACGCAAATTCATTGTGCGGAACTATCTAAAACTCTTGCCTCAACGAGAAAGCGACAGCGGCCAAACTTTCAATGCACGCCTTTTTTCAGAGGGGAAGGGGGGCATGCCTCTCATTATCTTGTTTAAGTAATCATATAAGCTTCTTCTAAGTTGTAAGAGACCAACTCTCCACGACTCCTAAACTACAAACAAGTATACAATGGGGTCGCATCCATTGATCTCGATCTATCTGATCTCTATTCAGAACGAACTATCTATTCCTCGAATATCCTAGGCTTTCTTGGGTCTCGGCTATCATAAAAATCAATTTGTCGAACCTGTTATTCATAGTTTCCTCGATTATTCTGCACACTCAATTTCTGGATAATTTGTTTTCCAAGAAAACACCAAAATAAAATTGATATGCACGGATTATGGAAATAGGAATATGAAGGGTGAAAACAGAGCTGATACTACACATTATACATCCGAAACAAAAGCCCAAAGCCCTCTCTAATTATTAAATTACACATAACATAGGCACTTAATATCAGACACCAACACACACCATACTTCAGATTTCAAAGCTCAATCCCACATGCACTTTCCTTCGATCCCAACTGCTTCACAACATAACGCTACCCCAAAAAACATTACATGACACTGAAAGAACCCAACCCAGAAAATCACTAATTCCATATCTCAAGCGACCTTAACTTCAATAGTCTTGGGCTTCTTCGGCTCAGGCGGGGGCAACTTCTCCACGGTCACAGTCAACACTCCGTCCTGACACACAGCACTGATAGCATCAATATTCGCATTCTCAGGCAACACGAACTTCCTCATGAACTTCCCCACACGGCGCTCCATTCTCAGGTACTTGACTCCATCTTTCTCTTCCTCCCTCTTTCTCTCTCCACTTATCACCAGCACGTTGTCGTCCTCGATCTGCACTTTTATATCTCCACTCTTGAGCCCTGGCATGTCGATGATGAACTGGTACGAGTTCGGGTACTCCTTCACGTCCGCCGGCGTACGCGCCATCGCACGCGCGTCACGGACGTATGCGTTTGATGGCGCGTTGCCGGACTTGTCGCCGGTCGTGGCGGCAGCGGGGAAGTCGTCGTCGAGGAAGTGGGTTAGGGCGTGAAGGAGAGGGGTTTCGAAACGGATGTCCATTTTCCTCTTCTTTGTCGGCGGAATTTTGGCTGGTGTACTGTTTTAAAGACACAGAATTTGGTTTGTATTTGAGGGGTGCCTCCGAAGTGTTCGACGAAATGACTGAGTGATTTGTCTCGGGAACAACTGAGGAGATGTGAGGGGAATATATAGTGGGGGTTGGCAAATGTTGAGAACTTTCTAGAGAGAGCAGGAAGAAGAAAGGGGTCAAGTTTCTGGGAGGTTCTTGAACTTTTTATGTGCCGACGTGGCATGTATCAAAAGAGTCCAGAAGGTAGTAGATAAAAATCTTTTTCGAGTTTGGGCCCACACTTAACCCTACCCAGATTTTTTACTGGAAGATGTCATCCATACTGGCTAACTCTTTTATTCTTTTCCTCTTTAAATCTTTTTCTTTTGGGCTTTCCTTTTCATTTTGTTCTAGTTGGTGATAAATGGTAATAATTGCCCTGCCTAAAAAAATTTAATTACTCATAATGGTTGTATTAGGCTTGCGAAGAAAAATAGATTTCATATAACCTATTAGACATTGGACTGATTAATTTGTTAAAGGTATTGAGACTTAAAGATATAGCATACGATTATTTACATCTATCTTAAATGATACTCGGAATCTAATATGTCTATTTGAGTCTTAGTTTCAGAGAAGTCACTGCATGTCACATATAAACAGTACTAGTATGACAAACAGAGTGGACTCCAACCCTAACAAAGGTTGATGAAATAAAACAAAGGGATTCTAAGTTTTTTAATGTTTCTTGCACCCCTAAGTTGAGCTATCCAGTAGAAAAACGGTGTACAAGGGACCAGAGGAAAGGTCCCCATAGAGGAGCTTTCAGTTCATTAATGCAGTCGTTCGCTACCCACCGATGTGTAAGTGTACTCGAAGTGGAAGAGTCCTTTACAATACGAACCTGCAGGTAGGCAAACGGCCATTCAATTGAACAGACCATCTCCGACTTCTCGTTCATTCATTTGCCAAGGTTTAAATTTTCATTGGTGGGGTCTGCCCTAGGGTTAGGTTAGACTGCTTGGGTTATTTGAAAAGTGCATGTGAATAGTGCAATAACCAATGCTCACAAATTAAATTTAATTAGGCTTTGGACCCTCTAGCAGGCTTAGGAACTTTGACGGTGTGACTGCCTTTAGGGTGGGCCGGGGTGTTACAAACAGACATGAGTTTATAATGTGATGCATTTAGGGTGAGCCGGCCCGTTGCAACTTGCAAACAGACATATGTTTATAGCATTTTTGAGTTCCTATTGATATCAGAAACAACACTGCCTTACACATATAAATCAGCTGCATAGAGTGACTTTAGTTTTGATGAATATTAGTTTGAAATAAAGTTGAAAAAGTCTAACTCAACACGATAATCCAAGTTAAAATTAGTAAAAGAAATACGAATTGAACCGATTTTAACTCGAAGTCGACACGATTTAATCATTTAACTTGCAAATATGTTATTTTTTAACTTTGAGTAAATCTAAACAATTTTCAAAACTGACACGAAATTGACGCATTTATTAAATGCAACTCAAACTGACCAATTGCCACCCTCTAATCTGATATGTGCAAGTATTCTGATGCGTTAAGTGACAGATTTAAGTACCCATAAACACCCCGTAGCCTTCACATAATCCGCTTATAGTGTAAGCTCTATGCTTATGTGGGATTGGCGGATGAAAATCGTCTATTTGGGGAAGCTTGGAAGGATGTAGGAGAATACTGCTTCTTGGACATGGAGATTCTTGTTATCCATTGGGGAGTGAATTCTTGGCTTAGTTTGGTGATTACAAAACAAGATTCAACAGAGTTAAAAATATTCTTGTAAAATTAGGCTACTAGTGCTCCACAAATGAGGACTTGTTTGATTCTAGTTTCACTGCTTTTGGTACCTGTTAAGCTTCATAACATATACTTTAATCACCAAACTTACGACTACAAAACACACACAAAACAGGGCATTGTTTCCGCTAGGTGAAATTAATAGATTGTGTAGGAAACATTTTTATTCTCCAGTAAGATAGTGCAAGAAGAAGAAACCAAAAAATAAAAGGCAATTTAAAGCCGAATTAAAACATTTTTATTCCCATATTACTTCCACAAGACAGGCACAACCTCCTCATCACACAAATTAAAAGCCACATTCATGACAACGCAACTCAAATCCTCATACTTGACTGAAACTCCAAACCCACAACCTCATTTTACGATGGTCATCATGATGAATCAATCCATGCATGAAGCTCAAGCAACCTTCACCTCAATAGTCTTAGGCTTCTTAGGCTCAGGAGGAGGCAATTTCTCAACAGTGACAGTCAAGACTCCATCTTGACAAACAGCAGAGATATTCTCGGTGTTAGCATTCTCAGGCAACACAAACTTCCTCATAAACTTACCCATCCTCCTCTCCATCCTCAAATACTTAACCCCTTCATCCTTCTTCTCACCTTCCTTACCCTCCTCTGCTTTCTCTCTCCTCCTCTCCCCGCTCACGACGAGCACGTTCTCGTCCTCGAGCTGGACCTTCACCTCACTGGGGCGCACTCCCGGCATGTCCACCACGAACTGGTACGCGTTGGGGAGCTCCTTGATGTCGCACGGGGTCCGAGCCATGGCCTTGGCGTCTCGCACGTAGGCTCGAGTCGGGTTGTTGGCTTGCTGCTTGCTGGCTTGGTCTGTGGGCATGTCCTCTGTGACCTGGTCTAGCATGTCTTGGAGGGTGCTGAAGAGAGGGCTGTCTAGGAGGGTTCCCATGGTTCGTAGGTCCATTTGTAGTGTTTTTATTGGTTTTGATGGGTAAGTGGTTTGTTGGTTGTTTTGGGTCTTGGTGGCTGGATTTTTGATGGCTGGATGATTTCTGAGTCAGAATGGCCAGGGGTTGGGGGAGTTGTTTTATAGGAGGGAGGAGAGAGAAAGAGAGAGTTCTAGTGCAGTTTAGAGAGGTGGATGGGATGTTATTATTGTCATAATTAGGATGTTTTGAAGTTCTGGAGTGCTTTAGATCCCATAATTAGAAGGGGCAAGAAAAAGGAAGAGAGTTCTCGAATTCTGAAGAAGTAATCTGGAGCGTACGCAGGAGCTTCAACGCTTTATGTGGAGCCTATCTTAAGTTTGGCCCATATCAATAAGTGTAGCTCGTCATAGAAAAAGAAGCTGGCCCATATTAATGAAACTAAGCCGGGTTTGCTATGATAATTGATGAGAGTCTTACGGAAAACCTTCTATCATATGGATGACTAATATGGAACCTGATAAAACTGACACGCTGACTCAAAATTCGAACCAAACGTTCCATGGCAAAACCATGCCCAACTCGAAAGTTCTGCTCCATATTCATAGTTAATCCAAATAAATTTATTGGACTAATAATTGGCTGACTCGAAGTCAACCCCAACTGAGATCATCTAACCCGAACCGAATTATCATTAATCCGAGATATGACACGATTAATACTAGTATTGACTTCGTTACAATTTCATGACAATTTCCTAGTATTAATTTCGTAGTGTTAATTTCGTGACAATTTCCTAATATTTCCGTGCATGCCATGCTTTCATGGCCTTTCTTTGTGATATGAATATTACACCAGGCAAGTCTTAATTTGTGAGATATAAAGTCCCATGTCTCAATGCTCCTCCAACCAGCAAGAGTATAAGCGCGCCTAATTAATGACAGTTTATAGATGTCAACCACTGTATGTATATATGCATTGTTACCTCATCTTCCTGAGAAAGACAATGATTATATACAAACTATGAAATCATAAGTTTTGACCGTGGATTCGTGACCGATGTTCTTAATTAAGTTTCAAATTTATTTCTGAATCTTCCAAAGCCCTAGTTACTGGAAAGATTATAGTTCATGAGTGATTGACTTTCTGGCACCAATGCAAGCTTTATGGCGTGTAGAGATCTCCCAGTGAAATCCAAGGTGAATCTAGCACTTATGTCTTTACAGTATCATAGTAGTCTTTTCAATCATATATGCCTCAAATTTTCCCAACGGCTTCCATATTTAGTTCATGAGCCTTCAAAAAATCCGTTTCTCCAAGAGACTTTGCACATATTAATACTAGGAAATTGCCACGAAATGATATCCAGAAGAAGCTTCAAGTTGATGGTTGGAGTTCCAAGTCGATGGTTGGAGTTCGAGGATCTGGTTTGCACATAAGGCTTGACATTGTAATATAGATGCCAAAATAAAATATTAATTGAATCTTACTTCAATGGAATCTCTCAAAGTAAGACCTTATTATAAAATGTGATCTAAAAGTTAAAGTAAGACCTTATTATAAAATGTGATCTAAAAGTTATGTCGATGTGCATATAGCATGCGGAAGGGTTGAGTTGCACAATAAATATGACTCTGATTCATTCAAAATTCTTCTTCTATAGCAAGTCAATGTCTAATTTTTGTACTTAGCATGTAGTACTGCAAAGTCTACCATTTCTTGGTTGTTCTGTTCAATGATCAGATGGCTGGGAAGTATTGCTAGAAAATTTTAAATTTAAAAGCAAGTTGGGGAGGATACAATGTGCAGAGTTGTGGCATCCATGAACAAGGAAAGAACGCGGTCAAGAAGCTGCATGACACCATCATCAACGATGCTACAGCTAATAGTCTTCTATTGAATTTTTCTCTATTAAGGCATCTTAATAAGAAGGGGTAACAGTGTTGTTACTCACTCATTAGCTTTTCATAGGTAGAGGATTGTCCACCATTTCTGTTGGATGCCGTTCTAAAGGAGATGTATGAATGATTTCTTTCTTTGTTTTGTTCAAAAGAAATACGAAAATGCTCTTGCGCACATTCTTTTTTCTTGCCCTTTGGCTACTGCCTACAACCCTGGCCATGACAGTTGCCACCATGGTCACTGCACTGAGCACCACGAAGCCTGGATGTCCTCGCAAGTGTGGGCATGTCACCATCCCATACCCATTTGGCATCGGGTTGAAGCCGGGCTGCTCCATAAGTCCAATGTATGACATCATTTGCAATACATCTTTTACTCCACCTAAGCCCTTCATCCAGACAGGAACAGGTGCCATTGAGGTCTTCGACATATCAGAGACTGGAGTGCGTGTTGCTACACCCCTTGCCTCCAGTTGCTATGGCCCTGCAGGGGATATGATCTCTGATAGCAAGGGAGAATTGGCATTAATTGGCACCCCATACACCATTTCAGGTAGGTGCGGGTATCAGAGAGTTAAGGGGTGACCAGTACTAAATATTCACAGTGATCAACTACTGTCATCTACCAAGCTAACTAGCTGAGTGGATGAGTACACTTTGTAGCATATAAAGATCAACAAAGGTTTGTTGTCATGTTATTAAGTCTTGGACTTAATCAAAATTTCTGGTCTTTTGATTTCAGGCACTGCAAACAAGTTCGTTGCGGTGGGTTGCGATGAACTAGCTTTTATTTCAGAGTTCGATGCCCAAAAGTACTTTGGTGGGTGCTTGTCTGTCTGTTCTAGGAAGGAGGGTATTTCAGATGGGCCTTGTTCAGGCATTGGGTGTTGCCAAACGCTTATCCCTAAAGGAATGCGAACGTATCTGTCCTCTGTACATAGCTTTAACAATCACACCAATGTTTGGTTCTTCAACAAATGTGGCTATTCATTCTTAGCTGAGGAAGACCGGTTCACATTTCGGGGGGTTAGAGATCTCATGGACGAGTCCTTCAGGAATATGACTATCAATAATGTTCCACTGGTGCTCGAGTGGGGGATGGTAAATGGCACCTGCGAGCCTGTTTCTGAAAAAGAAGACTTGGCGAACTATGCATGCCAGGGGAATACTAGTTGCTCCAATTTGGACACGGGTGTTGGAGGATACCGTTGCACTTGCTTGCCAGGTTATGAGGGCAATCCTTATCTAGTTCCTGGTTGCACTGGTAAATATTTTTAATTCCCATCCTCTAAATTTTGCTGGTTTTTGATAAGTCTTATCTAGTGATGGATAATTTACTTGCAATACCTCTAGGTGTAGTACTGGACTATGCCAAATGGACTACTAACTAGTTGTCTGCTTTGCACAACTGTACATCAGATTTGACATATAAAGACAGCTGCATTTTGATCTGAGTGTTTGCATTGACCTGATAAGAACCCCGAGCTGAACCAAATTTGCTAGGCCTGTGACAGTTGCATTTCCTCGACAAACTATTGGACTAACCGGCAACACAATATATGACATGGACCTAAAATGTCTGAACCGCAATAGTACTCAACCAACCTGTTCTCATGTATTCTAGAGAGAAGAAAAACGTCTTTGAGGAACTTCCATGTATTGATCATGGGGTGGTTGGGTTGATTTGACAGACGTAGACGAATGTGCTAGTCCGGACTTGAACAATTGTACAAGTGTATGCAGCAACATTCCTGGAGATTATCATTGCAGCTGCCCACATGGATATCGTGGGGATGGAATGAAAAATGGGACTGGCTGCATAGAGGGTTTCCCTGTTTTGAAGTTCACTCTAGGTATTTATGTTCTTAATCTACAATCCTCTATGAAAGTATTTTCCATAACTTAAAGTTCTTCCTTTTGTTTTATGTGTCAACGTATTGTGATTTATATGTAGCATTACATCTAACACTGGCAAAACTTATCTATGATCTAATTGCCTAACCAAAGTGAGTTGCATAAATTAGGCTCATCAGCAATCAGAACAAAGATGACCTAATTGGCCTAGATCTGATTTAATTCTTGAAAAACATGGTTATATTTGATTGGCATGTTTACCAGGCAAACTAATTCATTGCCAAACATGACCTGAACTCAAAATATATAACCTGACTCATTCCGTTCAATCTGTCCATCCAGTCTTGAAATTTTACCAATGATCCGAATGACCCATTTGCCATGCCCTTTCCCCGGCAGATTCTTGAGGTCAGCAGCATATAAATGAGACGTTAATTCATTTTTTTGTGCTGGTGGCTTCAATTACAGGCATTAGCTGCAGTTTCTTAGTAGCAACTATTGGTGTGAGTTGGGTTTACTTGACCATCAAGAAAAGAAACCTTGTCAAAATGAAGGAGAGATTCTTCAACCAGAATGGTGGTTTACTGCTAAAGCAAAAACTTGCTTCTGGAGAGCAGAGTCTGGAGTCTCTGAGAATATTTTCTTCTACAGAGCTAAAAGAAGCCACAAACAATTTTTCTGATGATAACATAGTAGGTAAAGGGGGTTATGGTGTAGTGTACAAAGGAATTCTTCCTAACAATCGAGTGGTTGCGATTAAGAAGTCGAAGATTTCAGATGAGAGTCAAATAGAGCAGTTCATCAATGAAGTTGTGATCCTTACCCAAATCAATCATCGGAATGTGGTCAAACTCTTAGGATGTTGTTTGGAGACGGAGGTGCCTCTGTTGGTGTATGAGTTCATCTCAAATGGCACTCTTTTTAGTCATATTCATAGCAAAGAGAGCGCATCTTGGCTTTCATGGGGTAACTGTCTAAGAATAGCCACTGAGGCTGCTAATGCACTTGCTTACCTTCACTCCGCGGCTTCTACACCCATCATTCACCGGGATGTGAAGTCCGCCAACATATTGTTGGACGATAGCTACACTGCAAAAATATCTGATTTTGGAGCCTCGAGACTCATTCCCTTGGACCAGACGCGCCTAAACACCCTTGTTGAAGGAACCCTAGGATACCTTGACCCAGAGTATTTCCAAACAGGCGACCTAAACGAAAAGAGCGATGTCTATAGTTTTGGAGTTGTCCTAGCAGAACTTCTGACATGGAAAACCCCACTTGTTCCAGTGAAGAATGAGAAGAATCTGGCAACATACTTCATCGTGTCAGTTAAACAAGGTCGTTTGCGCGAAATACTTGAGCCTCAATTGTTGAGAGAGGCTACTACTGAGCAACTCAATATTGTAGCTGAGCTTGTCAAGAAATGTCTTAACTTAAAAGGTGAAGACAGACCGATGATGAAAGATGTGGCAGCTGAGCTAGAAGGGCTAAGAAAGGTCTCAAACAACCCATTTTCGAGTGGTAAGCATGCAGAGACACCGAGCTTGGTTAAGGGACAAGGAGACCTCTATCCTGTACCACCTGTGAGTTCCTCGACCTTCACAAGTTCTAGTGAAGATGGCACAGGACAATGTAGCTATTAGCTGGAGCCCTGATCCGCACCCCGTGCCCCCATATTTAGCGCACTGACCCTTTCTGGTTGGGGAGCCGCTGGTAGGCTGCTTCACCTTCCAAATTCTCCTCCTCCCTTGAACTACCCTTCTAAATATATGGCATGAGCAGGCTTGTTAATAAGCATCATAGTCCAATAATGGGCGTCACTTGTCTTTAACTAACAAAGTTTCTGAGAGTTGTTATCAGGTATTTGAGTTCATGACTAGCATAGATCGATTTTTGCGTCTGATTTATGAAGACAAAAAAATGTGCATTGAGCATATCGCGACTTTCTGATTTTCTCTTCTTCGTTTTAATTACAAATATTTTGGTTCATTATGTATGTTCGCAGCTAGAGAGAAATTGAATTTCTTGTAATTGTTGTAGTGAAGGATCTTCTTGTCACTTACAAATTCATATTTAAATCTTGCTTATCTAACTCTTTTACACCCCAAAAAAAGAAAAAAATCATCGAGTAATAATTAACTAGTTTACAATTTGGTTGACAACCTGAAGTGGGGTTAAGTAGTAACGGGTTGTGCGACTGAACAAATATAGTCATTCACACTCTTAAAATTGCTTTGATTATAGCTCTGATTTTAAATTACAAAGGAGAGGAGAAGCTGTGATAAATAATAACATATGCAATATTTTAGTTATTTGGACCTCTTTTATTTTTTGTTTAGAAAGTTTTTGAGCATGATGAAAATAAAATGTGAGACTACAAATAATTTTAAATTCAACTTATATCTTTTTTTTTCTTTAAGTTTAAAAATCTAGCTCTTAATTATCCGAAAAAATTAAATAGGGCGTCCCTTTTTACAAAAATGGCCATATATTTTCAAATTGCCCAAAATAATATCTTCCAAGATCCAAGTCCAAGCAATGGCATATATAGTTTTGATCGTCAACGCCTAGCAAAGAGAAACATCCGTGCTTTGACATGTAGGTGAATGGAATGGCCTCTTAAATGAATTTGCACATGATTAGCATATGATAAGGATATGAACGAATTTGCGGAATGACATCTTAAATGGATATGACAGATAGACACCATGTCAAAAATTAAAATATTTCTATAGCAATTATGTCACCAGGCAATCCCTATTCGAGGCATCCTGCTTAGAAGGGGTAAATTTAGATTCAATTTGTCCAAACTGCCTGAATGAAATTGAATTAATTGAACATCTTGTAAGTGAATGCTAGGTAGCCATAAAGGTCTGGGAACTAGCTGATACCCACAGCTGGTTCCCAATTCAATTTTCGCCTATGGGATGTCAGGAGATGAGTGATGCTCTTAATAAGTTAAGGAGTTCTCATAACCCAAAGATGTTACAAAAATTCTCTTTCCTTGCCTAGAGCATTTGGAAAGAGAGAAATGCAGTAGTATTTGATAATCAAATTTTCAATCCCATCAGATGTCTAATCAAGGCCAAAAAGGCATATGTCAAATGGAGAATTCGAACTTGCATGTCGGACGATACTTCTCAAAGGGGACCCTCTTTCCCCCTGCTAAACCCTTCCATCTTGTTCGTTGGCACCCGCCACCCCCAGGATTCATCCAAATCAATTTCGATGGATCTTTCATCAAGTCAGCAGCAACTGGAGGATACATTATACGAGACTGGACTTGTAAAGTTATTAAAACAAGAGCAGCAAATTATGGGCACTCGTCAATTACGGTTGCAGAAGCAAGAGCCCTGCGAGATGGAGTCAAAGCAGCTAATCAGGCTGGATTCCGTAAACTCTGCATTGAAAGGGGTAACTGCACAGTAATCCAGGCACTACAAGGTAAAAGCAGTGTACCTTGGAAAATTTCTACAATTCTTGAAGACGTCCAAGCATGGATTCTACAAGCTACTCACGTTCAAATTAAATATATATTTCGAGAGGCAAACATAGTTGTTGATTGGCTTTTCAAAGTTTGCTACACTATCACGGATAGTTTCTCTTCAAATGATTGCATTTCCTCTGCACTTGGTGCTATTCTGGCCACGAATGTAATTGGATGCACTTTTGTGAGAAGAGACATCTAACATAGGATGTTTTCTATTTTCACCTTTATTTAAAAAAAAAAATTTGTAGGTGAATGGATAATGTTAGTTGGATTGGTGATACTAATCCAAGCACATTATACACTTTTTCTTGGAAAATATGTTGTCATGGATTTCCAAAGCTCGCCAGGTGGTAGTAATGATGTGATGCTGTACTATGGGTTGGGTACTTAGTTTATTTCAATTTAACAATAGCTACGAAATTTTGTTGGAGTGTGAAATATGGCACTGACAATTATTGTTTAATATCCTCATGTGAAGTTTGAATTGTGGCTTAAACTTGTATTATATATTTTGCTAATTAAAACTTTGGGAAATTATAATATATGCATATGCTTGTCAAAAAAAACTGAAATCAAAACTTTATAGTGTATGTTTTGTTAGGTGATGTATTCTAAAATATGACAATCGTAAATCATAATACAATGCATTATCATGTGAAGGAGAGAAACAGGCGGACTGAATAGAGGGCACAAAATCAAACCAGAGGGAAGGATATGAAGAATCAAAGCACAAAAGTACTATTGTATCACTTACACAATTGCAGCCATTCAAATTTGACTAGAGCTAATGTTAAAGTATACTTTCAATTATGAGTTTAAATTTTTGTTCGAGCCAATTTTTGAGATAATGTCATATATCTTCTATGTGACAAATTTTATATTCAAATTTCAACAACTCTTATATTGATTATTGTGCAATATAAGGTTTTAAAGGTCTGTTACTTTTTTTTTGGATACATGCATAAACTACCCTTTGAAATGGAGAATTGGGGAAGTGTAGATGATGTACTGAAAAGTGAATAATAATTACATAATGTACCTAATTTATTCTATTGCTATGTTTAGATCTCAAACCCAAAAAAAAAAAAAAGAAGAAAAGATAATACACTCTTCGAGATAATTGTTGACAATTAATTGTCAGTGTGTGATGGGTATCCACCACAACATCACTATATTAAAATTGTCAGCAATATTTCGCGGGGGTGGGGGGGGGGGGGGGGGGGAGAATAAATTGTCTGCCCTTGTTCAGTAAGATTCGCATTATCCATAAATTGACCCAAAAAAAAAAAAAAAAGCAAGTACTGCAAAACCATTGGAGCATGGTGCCAATGGTCTCACATTTTCCACTGGCAAAAGTTGGCCTTACTCTATTCGTCTTCATCCAATCCCTAATTTACATCTGTCTTTTTCGCTCTCGATCTTGTAAAATCACCCTCTTTTAAGTTCTCAATTCTCCTTTTCCCATCTTCAGTTTCAGATTCCCTTATCATCGGTCAACAGTTCATCTTTTATCTATGAGAGAAGCTCTCTGTAAGATAACTTCTCTTTGTCTGTGAGAGCAATTTTCTTTAATTTTGGTTGTTTGAATCTTCTCTTTTCATTTTTTCTGCCATCTGTTTGAGGAAAAGCCTGAAAGAAGCTAAGATCGCCAATACCCAGTTTAGAGTCTTGTCTGAATTCAACAAATTCAGAACTTTTTAGGGCTTGTGCTTGTGTTTGAAGAGGAATTATTAGGGTTTTTTTTTTTTAAAGATGAGTCTAGGTGCAGCTGAGGAGGAATCAAGGGAAATCAGGTTGCCAGCTGATGTGGATTGGGACATGCTTGACAAGTCCAGATTCTTCGTTTTTGGAGCCGCCCTTTTCTCGGGCGTCTCTGCTGCTCTTTACCCTGCTATAGTGTTGAAAACACGACAGCAAGTGCAACCAGCTCCGATACCATGTTGCAGAATGGCTTTCATGATGCTCCGTCATGAAGGGCCTCATGCCTTTTTCAGAGGCCTTGGGACCTCATTGACGGGCACCATCCCGGCACGTGCCCTATACATGACTGCCCTTGAGGTTACCAAAAGTAATGTTGGGACAGCCAGCCTTAGGTTTGGGTTCTCAGAGGCCTCAGCAGTAACCATTGCCAATGCTGCTGCGGGGTTAAGTGCTTCCATGGCTGCCCAGCTTGTTTGGACCCCAGTTGATGTTGTGAGCCAGAGGCTTATGGTTCAAGGCAGTCTTGCAAAAAGTGGGTTTTCAAGCTTGCCCAGTTCAAATTACATTAATGGGTTTGATGCGTTCAGGAAGATTTTGTGTCTGGATGGGATTAGAGGGTTATACAGGGGATTTAGCATCTCCACTTTGACATATGCACCCTCTAGTGCTGTTTGGTGGGGTACTTATTCAATTGCTCACAGGCTAATTTGGGATGGGATTGGATGTTACAAATGCAAATGGAAGAAAGACACCAAGAATTGTGAAAATGGAAGGGTTTTAGAGCCAAATCCTCTGTGTTTGCTGGGTGTCCAAGGGGTAAGTGCAGCATTAGCTAGTGGTGCTTCAGCCTTGATGACCATGCCTCTTGACACCATCAAGACAAGGCTTCAAGTGTTGGATGGAGAGACGAGTGCGGCAGGGCGAAGACCGAGTGTGATGCAAACATTGAGGGATTTGGTCAAAGAAGGAGGCTTTGCAGCTTGCTATAGAGGGTTGGGGCCAAGGTGGGCTTCAATGTCTATGTCAGCTGCTACCATGGTCACTACTTATGAGTTGCTTAAGAGGATGTCTACCAAGCATCAAGAGAATTTGGCTTGATTATTTTAGTGGTTTTAGGCTTCGTTTGCTTCTTCTTCCAATTTTTGTGAAAAGAACAGCGGAAAAAAGGAATCAAAAGCTTGAATTTAATCATTTTGAAGTTTGTTTCTGGTTAGGCAGGATGTTGTGAATAGCTTAGATTATTGTAAATAGTGTAGGAAGTGTGTTTTATGCAAACAAAGTCTGGTGTACATATGAAATTCAACTTGTAATCATAGAGGTGATCCATGTTTCCTGTCCATTGCCTTTGAGTTTCCTGGTATATTATGTTGTCCTTGTGAGGGCTCTATTCGTTTCCATGGTTAAAACAAGCGGTTAGCAGTAGACGTGGATAACGACAGTTAGCATTAGCGGTTGGTGATTAGGAGCAGTTAGTCTTCAAAATTATGCGTTTGAGGCTATTAGATACTTGAAGACAGCTAGCAATTAACAGCAATTAGGAGTGGTTAAATATAGCAGTTAGCAGTTACAATTAGTGTTTAGGGGTGGTTAGCGATCGTAAAGCTAAGAAATGAGCAAACCTTTAATCTGTATTTTGTATTAATTACTATGCATGTTTTAATCACGTTATTTATAATAGCTTATAACACCTAGGCGTCCCTAGCCATGTGTAGATACTTCTGATAGTTAAGGTGTATCCAATGCTTTGCCATTAGTCTGGCTTGACTAATTGGTTCCCACTGCATGGGACCATATCTATACATTATTAAGAATTGCCATTGTAATTGCAAGTGAAATAAACTGACTGTTTATCATAGTAAACACCTAATTTTCTCAAGGTTGTTTTCTTAATGACTAATTGATTACTACACCTTAAGCAAATCACTGCCAATGGCATTTGACCTGTTCACTAATGACTAATCCGCTATTGGTTTTTGTCCTTGTCATGGAGGTTCAAGATAGAGACGTCGTGGGCATTGGATGTACCCTTTTTGTTTTAAAAACTCATTGCTGACAATATGAAAGATATTGACGTAGGAGAGGATTAGGTTTAATATTGGTATCCATTCACCTATCATAGTAAATATTCTGTAGGATTTGAACTGGCAAGAGGATCGATCGATACTCAAACTACACTTTTTTTCGATTAATAGATGCCAATGGGACGGGGACAACCAAATAACGAGCGAAAAACAAAGAAAACTGCCGAGAACAAACAAGCAAAAACCAAACTAACAATGAGGACAGCAAGACATGACAAACAAAGAAGCTCATGAAAGACTTGACATAATTCCTAGAAAAACAGGATTGGAATTGAGGCAAAGTTCCTGGCTAGATCCTCAGTAGTGTACTCAAACTACACTTTATATATTGCTTTCTTAGAAAATTTCAATTCCTTATAAAAATGTAGGGAATATCTGGTGTGAGGAGAGAGGAAACAAGCACAAGTTTGGGAGATTCATGTGTGATACAAAATCATGCAAAAGGGACATCAAATAAAAAACAAGGGTCTTTATTTACATATTTAATAGAAAGTTAGAGGTTGAGCACTACCTAATATGACAAAGATAGCCTAATATGATACGATACTCGGATTGATTAGGCCAAAACCCTTTTTAATTGAATGATTAGTCTCTTTTGACGAAGTAATTACTTTTGTCACCTTTTAATTAGTTCTATTATAACACCATTAGAATTATACGGTACTTTTTTTGTTGGCCACGTATGTGATAGCTTACAAGATATGAACATTAATAGTCAAGTCTACTTATGATAACCTATCAAATTAGACTTGATATCCCCCCTCCCCTAAAAAATTTTTATATATAAAAAAAAAACTTCTGTTTTGAAGATTCCAAGTAAAAAAAATTAAAAGTGAAGGTTTCAAATTTCATATGAATTGGGTCTTTAAACAATCAAGCTATGCATATAAGTGAAGTGCGATTCCAACTCAAAATCAATTGGTTATAGGTGAATTAACCCTGTATGCATGCTTAAGACTCTTGTATTCTCAAGGTATCACATGTGGGCTACCGACAAGCCCTAATACGTGGCACGATACAATGCGAGCAAAAATTGACCGAGTAATTTTGCCCTAATATCATGTTGAATTTTATATGAAATAGGCCTCTAAACAACAGAGCTATGTTTATAAGTCAAGTATGGTTCAAACTCAAAACTCATCGACTATGGGTGAAGTAACTCTTTAACTTTGGGTCTGTGGCCAAGGCCTTCTTTACTTTCAATATAAGGCAGTACCCAATGTTATATTCTTGATAAAAGGCACTCTGACTACTAAGTTTCAGCAGCCAATTTAAATCCTGGCTAAGATGACACGGCAAAATTGATTGGTTCAGGTGCTCAATTCCAATTACTTCTATATATTAGTATCCCTTTTTCTCTCTCTAGGTATCAAACACAATATATGTGTTCATTGTGTCTAAACTTAGTTTTCTTTATAACTACAACTAAAAAGATACCATCAATATAGGGTGGTTCAAATAATTTGACGTTTGTTACCCACAAATAAGGTGTTCTGTTCAATTCTTATGAATAAAGAAAAATCTGTGTTATGAGATTTCACTCCTTTATAGGCCAACAATAATTCGACTTTCATAAAATAGATATCCGAATATCCCCAAAAATAGAAAGAAATAGACCCCAAAAAGGAAAATCTAATATAATAATTTTGAAAAAAAAAAAAAGAAAGGTCTCCTCAAAAATAAGAACTAAATAAATAAATAAGCTTCGTGCGACGAGCCTATGGCCAACATGGATGGGGGCAAAAACAAGTAGAGCACCACTTGACCGCAGTCAGCCCATTGGCTCTTCCTCCCTCTTGACGAAACCGGGGGCAGCGTAAGCGCTTAATTGTGAACCTCCAATTATGTCAAACACCTGATTTGAATGAGCAGCTCAGGAACTAAAACCACTTATGGGCCCCACCGACAGTAAGCCCGCGTCTCTGAGCCCATCAAATATGGGCCTCCAGAGGGTTGTAAATTGCCTTCAATAATCACGCAAGCTTTTGATCACTCCTCCAATGCATCCAGATTGGAGGCAAACAAGGACAGATCACACATAAATGCATAATCCTGTTGGCACATGTGCTAACGTCACCTAGATGATAATTGATAAACGAAATTTAAAATGCTTTATATTAAATTTGTCGTGTAGAAGCGCCATGTAAAATTTTGAGATTGACTTTATTTATGTTACCAATGACTACTCAAAAGTCTCAAATAGCTAAATTGATGAACATTAGGCACATTACTAATGATTATCTATTAACATCATTAAATTTTTAGAACGTCCCAACATTAATTAAAATTTCAATTTGTGCTGTAATTAATCCAACTTTGAATTTGTCGGAGCAAGGCTGCCTACATCTTCTAACCTACATGTAAAGCTAAGGTGGCGAAATTTTGGATTAAACAAATCAAACAATGTCTAAAATTTTGACGAGAAATTCATGATTACTTGATGTTTTGCAGGTTGGACAACTTAAACAAACCTAAATTGAACACCAAATCCAGTTTGAACAATAGAATTATGAAAAATATTGTGTTCGTATTTAAAATTCTAACGAAAAATTTATAACCGTATCCATATTTTTTGGACAAATCCTTATAATCTGATTTGACAAAATTTTGCTGCTGCATGATTGCATCTCCGAACCCTACAATAGAGTCCAGACCAAAATAGGGGTGGGCAATGGACTGGGTTGGGCCGAACTAGACCAACCCATTAACTAAACGGGTTGGGTTGGGTCCAGTATATTTTTAATGAGCCGGTCTGGGTTATAGATAAAAAGAACCATACCCGCCAATTACCACCTAATGAGTGTTTTTGGTGAGTTAATTTTTCAATTAATATCTTTGTAATTTTTCAAACAAATTAAAATAGTCCAAATTAAATTTAAAGTTGAAAAATACAGAACCAAGCTAATAAATGGATCAGGCAGGTCGACCCATGGGCGGCCCGCTTTGTGTCCGTTTAAAAACAGAACAAATTTATGCAAAACAACGGTGTATAATAATTATTGTTACGTATAAAGTGTTAGTAATGAGCTTAACTAATTGGAACATGTAAACTAGTATGTCAATTAGGTTGAAAAAAATAATGGGTCATTAAATGAACCATTAATGGGTTAACCCAGTCCGGTCCGTTAATATCCAATAATGGGCTGGCCCATTATTGGCCCACCATCCGGCCCTTTATTAACCCTATTTTAAATGGGCCGATTGCTTAACCTAGTGGATATCCAATCCGTTGTCCACGCCTAAGCCGAATGGTGGTACACTGGTGCTAGTGATGATGGCGTTAGAAGATTTTATCCATAGTTAAAAAAAAAAAAAGAATAATTGGGCTAGCCTTTAACATATTTTGGTGGATTGATAACTTTTTAAAGAGTGACTTTTGTTCAAAGATTGAAAATTACCTTAAATAAGTGACTAATTGTATTTGCACCTTTAATTTCAATGACCTGTCTCCATAAACAAGCTTATTAATCACTCATCCACTTCAAGTACATCTTGTTATTATTTTTTTGAATTTTTGGGGGAAAAAAGTAAATACAATAGAACTCATGTAACTCTTCTCATAAGAGTTCTATCTCGGTTGTCATCTAACAGAATGTTTGAGAAAGAGGGAGGCCAATTAAACCCCCATGCAATAAGGTGAAAAGAACCCATTCAAATGATCCAATCGGTAGCCCCATTAGCTTCAAAATATTTGTACTAGGTTAAAATTTTTGCAGTCAACTCCATAAAGATTTTAATATTTTTGGTGAGATCATTGTTCTATAATGGAGGTTGAATGTTTCCTTTAACTACAGTCTGCATCAATGATGATTTTTTTATAACCCTCAATCTCTATGAATTGGAACCTCGCTTTAACTGCTTCTTATAGTTCCCATCTTAGCCGGCTTAGCGCCATGGCTTCTGCAATTAGGATTGAATGTATTCCAAAAATTGTGCATCCCTAGTCGTGGAAGATGACCTCTCCAGTTTCGAAGAACATAGCCACCAATACGTAGATCCTCAAAATTGAGCTAGCGTTAGACATCTCATTATATTTTTCAAGCAAAACACTCGTTCGAAAACTTGCCGCCTAAATCTGGTGGAAACGTAAATACAAGATGGCAAGTTTCGCATGAGCGCTTTGCTTAAAAAATATATTTATAATGAGATGTGAAATGCTGGCCCAAATGCATATATATATATATATAAAAGAATAAGCCTAGCCCATTACAAGTCCAGTAATAGCCCACATAAGTTGACTCTCCTCACCAGAGGGAATGTGCAGCACGTGACAAAGCAAAGCTTTTGGACGCGGCGCACGTGGGTCTCGAAGCCCGACAGAAATCCAACATCTGAACTGGGTTAGTCAGAGGGAGAAGATTCTGATTGAGAAAAAAGGGGAGGAGAGAGAAAATGGTGTATGCATGTTAATGTTTGCTCTGCTTCTGTTCGTGTTAATTAAATAGTGACATATGTTGCTTTGTTGGGATAAGAGAAAGGGGGGAGCCACTAGTCCTTTGATCAATTGGTGTTCATCGGCTAAATTTCAAACATGGGAAAGTTAGGCTATCTTTTCTTGGTTATGTCATTTTCCATCAAAAATAGGTTTTGGGAGTATTACTTTGTTAGTTGTACTACTGAAATTTTTTGGATTTTTTAAAAAATTTATTTTACATTTTAGGGTCTAGGCTTCACTTTTAAAAAATTTACAATTCTGTTGTAAATAGGAAAATTTGTAAATCTTATGGTTTTAATAGAATTTTTAAAAGTTTTACAGAAGTAAGTAACAAATAAATATAAGTACAACCACAGTCACAACAATCCATGTAACTGCAAAACATTTATCAAAAATTAAATAAGTATAAAATAGAAGTGTAGTCTCACTAAAGCAATAAACCGCTAACATAGAAACGTAATGTAGTGAAATTTTCTTATTTCCATTAGCTCTCGGTTAGAAAATTTTGATTCATTTTGTTTTAGTTTCAATTATTTTTAGTATGAAATCATGTAATGATGAAATGAATAATGTACCATGCCATCTAATAAATGGATTCTACAACTAGTTCAGATTTCCAAGATATAAATGGAGAGGGTCTTTAAAAATCACTACATAAATTTTGACCTAGTGCCAAGAGAATTAGATATTTTTCATGAAAGATCTGTAAAATGAACACCAAACTTATGATACCGCAAGCAAAGGAGGTGCTTGGGAGAAATAATTTAGGTGAATTTGTCTGACCAAAGAAACAACATGTATAATATAATTTTTTCAGACAAAATTATATTATACATGTCAGACTAAGAATCTCACAATTCAGTTATATCAACAACTATTGTTTAAACAGTAAGTCTTGTATGAGGCTATTTCATATATATCATAAAAGATGATTACTAGTTCATTTAGGGGTGATTATTATTACAATCACCCATAAATGAACTATTAGTCATCCCTAAATTTAAATGTCACTCCAAAATATATCATAAGTTACCACAAAATCTCAAAAAGTCACTTATAAAAGAGTTTATTTTACAGTAACCTTTATATGAGACAGTATCATCCAATTTTATTTTCTTTAAAAACATGATTAAATACTTTAAGCGTTTGGTAAAAAACAATTGCTTTTAACCACAATGTACATTTCATAAATGTAATATTTGTGTGTATAATATGGAACATCTTACTGATTTGGATCCATAAAGGAACGTAGATTACATCAGAATTGATATAATTTCAATTATATTGTGTGGAAATGTGCAATTAGAGTCAAATATTTGGCATATACAGATAAATGTATATGAGAACTAAAAAAAAGGTACATTCTATGAAATATTAGTGGTGGTACTTGTATATAAGAACATTTTGTTTCTCTAACTATTGTATTCATATTCATTAATAAACTACACTT
Source organism: Carnegiea gigantea (assembly GCA_029747015.1). Lineage (NCBI taxonomy): Eukaryota > Viridiplantae > Streptophyta > Magnoliopsida > Caryophyllales > Cactaceae > Carnegiea > Carnegiea gigantea. The sequence continues at coordinate 604,333 of JAKOGI010000133.1, read as the reverse complement.
AAATTAACATCATGGTTCATGTATTATAGTGTACACAAATGAAAAAAGAAGGTGAAAAAACATAAAATGAACCACACGTAAATTTATGATAATAAGGTTCATGTATTTGGTGTACCCCAAAAAAAAAAAAAAGAGAGAGAGCAAAAGAGGACCTATAAGCATAGATTGAGCTACACATACAGTAATAACAAGATATTAATTCATGCAATGAAAAGAAAAGAAAAAAATCTGACCAATTCACATCATGGCATATGTCACATGTACAACTTACGTACTCAATTTTTTTATATAAAAGTCACGACAATTTAACAATTTATGGATGAATATCAGTACATTTATTCATGTAAAACAAATAACAAATTAAACTTTTATAAAAGGAGGGCAACATTCAAGTATAAAGAGTAAAGACAATCTAAACATTTATAATTACATATGTTGAATATATTTATGCATCCATTTTAGTAAATTATTAATTTTAAACAATTATCAATTTTAGCTTTTATGAAAGAGTAACAAATCTAAGCATGGACATGATTGAAGCCGGTAAAAATTGTATACATTACACATATAACCAAAAAAAAGGAAAAAATTTACAACCAATCATGCATCAACACTTGTCCCACAAATAATATATCTACTCAATTCTTATATATTATATTGGATTTACATAATTACCAGAGAAGGGGAGCTTGTATACTTTTTTTATTATTTTTTTAAAAAAAATAATTCTAGGAGCGCCATATTTTAACGTATAATGTGGTTGGAAAGGTACATGCAAGTGATTTCTGGGTAGTGGGTAAAATGTGTTTGCTCCATCTGGAATAAAAAGTCATCAAATGAGAAGACGTTTTATGCATTTTATAATTGTGGTCCAGAATTTGATACAGAAAAACAATGTAGATGAGTACGTGAATTGAACGTTGTTGATAGGAACTAGTCTGTGTATATTAGAGGCCTAGCAAAGAAGTGAGGGCCCTGATTTTTACCGTCAGTCATTTTCTTCTAACTACAAAGCTACCAGTATTCCTAATCCAAAAATCCAAAAGTTACCCCCCCAAAAAAAAAGAAAAGCTCCCTAATGACGCTGGGGATGTCAGAGTATACACCACTAAAGCCACTACTCTCAAGATTGTTGCGGGTTAGTTAGATAATTAAGTAAATAATACATTCGATCCATCTGAAAAGCGAGCGTCGAGAGATTATGATAATAAGTATTATGATTCTGCAATTTAAAGGGTTTTATATGTATGGGATTTGAAACCAAATATTGCATTTTGTATTTGTTATTATAATGTCTAGGACAAGTGTTTCGTGCAAATAGTTACAGTTATACTAGATAAAATATAACAAAATTGATTAAAGTTAATGAAGGTTCATTAAAATATAGTCACATTTGATCCATATATCTTCTTACTTGAATAATACATAGAGAGATTATTTTTTTTTCATATTTAAATGACATAAATATACAATGACATTATATAGAGTTTTTTTTTAAATTTTTTAGAAAAGGGGGCAAGTTGATCTGTAGAAGAAACTAATTAAGAGGCTTGGAGACAAGATTACCTTTGGATATTGATAATTGGCTTGCTAGAGGAGAGGGCAATCCATTTTAATTGGTTCTTTTTACCGTAACTTTTCATGATTGGAAAGGACAATGAATTACTTGATCTCCTTCCTGCTGATATGTAACATGTTTTTTCTCTTTGCATTGCCATTGGCTTTTGGACGCCGACGAATGACCATGAAACGCTTGCATTATGTCTTCTTTTGTTTTTCTTCACTCATATGATTAGCTTCCGTTTATTCTGGAGGGACATACCACAGTTCAAGTCTCACTGTCTGAATTGATTGATCTTAGCAAAAGAAGCTAATGCCTTAGCTTTTCACCAGGAAAAAAATTATCATAGGGTCAGAGGTAAAACTACGTATACTTAAATCTCTCCATACCTTACTGTTAGAGTATAAACTTATTCTTGAACCTTCAACCATCAGCTTAAACTTTTGGTTGAGTTGGTTCTTGAACTAGGTATTAGAATCAGGTTTTGATCCTAGGACCTGTGGGTTCTCTTAAGCAAAAGTTTAACATATTCTTGGGTCTTCAACCATCAATTTAAGCTTTTGGTTGAATCGGTTCTTGAATACCCACAAAAACGGAAGTCACACTGAAAGAGTTATTGTTGTTATATAGAGAAGTGGACAAGCAAGTCCATTGTTATCATGTAAAATTGGCTAATCCATGGGTACCATGATCAAAATTTAGCTTTGATAGGATCTATTAGTGTGCAAAACGTATTTTAAGGTGCTTTAGGTTGAATGAATCTTAACTACATTATTAAAATTTTATGAGCATGGAGAGGGTCTAATTTAGTCATTAGTCAAAAGTTTGGGTTGAGATAGTTCTTTTGTACAATCATAGACGTTCAATTGAGGTTCGAATCGTCTATGATTAACTAACAATAAATGGAGTAGCCCGTTTGAATTATCAGCTAATATCTCTTTCTGTTCATTGACTATGCATGTGGGACAATTCTCCTGCAACACAATGTTGCACAATCAATGAAATTAGAGCAGCAATAGAAATAAGATTCAAACACTTTCATATTGACGGCAAGATAATTATTCTAGCTCACAAACGTGTGATAGTATAGAGTGGAGCAAGTTGAAATTGTTATTCAAAATCCAAGAACTATCATCTCCAAAAATTCATCACATATTTGTTCACTTGATTCGTCCAAAAATAAAATATAGCAATAGATGGGACGGTATGCTTTTTTTTTTTCCCTGATTGTTAAAGCCAAGGTGTACAAGGTATACACGGGAGCAAATCAACAGCAAAGTCCACAAAGACGAACTAGAAAACTATATGCCAAACACCAGACCAAAACAACAAAACAGGGCAAAGGCAGCATCCTGAATCACAAGCCAGTGGCTTCAGGGAAACAAGACAGGATAGGGGTAAAGTGTCTAGCAAGCTCATCAATGATGTAGGGTATAGAATCCTTCCAAGCCTTGGACAACATAGCCACCATCCACTTAATACCCTGACATAGTGCATTTGCATCAAGATCTTACATCTCAAATTAAAGACCACTCTATTCCTTTTCATCCATAAACTCCGTGTCGGTGCAAAGAAGGATAGGACTCAAAACTTCTTCCTCGAGTTCATTGTTGAATTTCTTCGCTATCCAACTCTCATATAGCTGCTTAAATGAGTCAGCTCTTTGAATGTTCGTAATCTTAATTGTCTTATAATCAAATTTGACTGTAAATCTCATATACATTGTGTCAGCATGGAATATGGTATAATTTTCACTGTAAAATACCTAAATAGTGTCACATTTTGTCTTAAATTGATAAAATTTCCTATGTAAAACTCTAGAAAACATGGTTCTTTGAGATTTAGAAAACTTACTCCAAGCGATCCGTTGGATTCAGGATTAAATGTAAAGAAACATTCACGAAGCAGGTGGTAGTTCCAAAAATTTAAGGGTAAAGATGAAATGATGATCAATATCAAAAGAAGATGAACGGCTGTTGTTTCTCTTGAAAAGTAGAAGCTCTGAGACAAAAAAGTTGAGGGCAGTCTCGTCTGGGGACGTCTCGTCAATCCCATACAAAAAAGGACAACCCCCAGCCCCAGCCCTGAATAATTCCTTCCTCTTTCTGGCTTGGTTGCTCCCTTCGCCACCACCTGCCAAAGAATTTTGCCCCCCCTCAGAAAGCCAAAGAGATTGCAAGGCAAACTACCATTGTCTTCCAATGGAGTTGTCAATTCAATTCTCAGAGCAAAAGGTAAAATTAGTACACATTTGATTATTTGTATCAATTTATCAAATTATTAATTCCAATCTAAAATTTGAATTAGAGTAATCTATAAACAAAACAAATTTATTAAAGGCGTGTTTTTTTAGGTGGAGGAAAGAGTTGAAAGTATTTAAAAAAAGCTGGGTACAAAAGAGTTAAAAGGGACGGGAGAAAGTTAAAACGAGTTGTTACAAATTTGCTAGAAAACTCATAAGAGTTGAAAGGATTAGAAGAAGTTAGAGTTTGAAGGATCTAAAAGAATTGGAGGAAGGGATTGAAATGAGCTGAAAGAAATAAATGGGAAGCCTGGGGGTTGAAAATGATGAATGCTAAGGATATATCCCCTTAAGCTTGAACAAAATGATTGAAGAACAAAGTCGAAAACAGTACAAGACGTATTATCAAGTTGAAAGGGGTTGGAAATAACGTACAGAATTATAAATTAAGTGTTACAAAGTTAGAAGGAATTGCAAAAAGTAGGAAATAAGAAAAAAAGTCTTAAACTTGGGGGCAAAAGGGGCCCGAAATGTGTAGATTTTCTAATTGAAACAGCTCCTTTGTTGTATTTCTGTATGCGTATACTCGAGTAATCGTTAGCAAGTTCAAACTTGACCAATATATAATGATCCAAATCAAATTGATATAATATGAAATTTAACGATTTGAACTTGACCAATTGAACTAAGCAAATTTAAGTGTCATCTACGCTTTATTTTCTAGTTCTATGCATAAATACCGTGATTGCATATATGACCTAACATCTGAGTACTAGTCTTATAATGGAATCATTTCATACAAAAATTTTCGGAAGTTATCCGACAAAGTGATGATTTATCAATTTTTTAATTTTACGGTGCACAATTTCATAGAAATTTTAAGTAGTTTTATTGTTGACTAAATAACATATATTTCCCCAATAACATACAAGATAAACTATCTTTCTGGACTGAGTGATAGAGCCAGAGTCTAAATCCTGGGTGTCAAACTATATTATATAGTATAATTAATATTCGTCTAATTTGCACTCTAATTTTTAAATACATTTTCTTTCATAATTTTTTTAATAATATAACATAACTATAATATTATACTAAACCTACAGGAGATCCCATAAGCTCCTAAGTTCGATTTTATTCACAAGTTTATCAAAATTAACTCCCATTTGAATATTTACAAAATGGTTTTAACATAATTATTAGGCACAAATTTGACTAGAATCGATAAATTAGATACAATAGTTTGCAAAGCATAATTATAAATTAACTTGATTGTCAGACACAAATTTAACTAGAATCGCTAAATTAGATACAATAATTTTTAAAAAATAATTATAAATTAAAAAAGAAATATTTTGCCGGAGATTTTTATCTCTGGAGATAAAACTTTTTATACTATTCTCTTTCTAAGTTCATGTCAACAAAATCGTAAAATGTTATGTATCTTAATTTTTAAAATATCACAATTGTCGTTACCAAGTCTCAAACATATGACCAACCCAACCTGAGCAAAATCTAAGCACCTCACGCTAGGCAAGCTGTGCACACTTGTTGCTATTTAACCAAACTAGAAAATATATAGCGGACATTATATATCTTTAAAAAAACCACACAATTACTGTTACCAAGATCTGAATATCGGACTTTTCCACCAAATATGTAAGCCTTACGCTAGTTGGACAACACACATTTTCTGTTATACATGCAAACTAAATAATATATATAGATGTTTTCTTTTTTTCATAAATTTTAACATTTAAAATTTTTCGCCCAAAAAATTAAGATATTAATTGTTACCTCTTATACCCATATAGCGCCACCCCGTCCCCTGCCTAGACTAATGAGAATAAAAATAGAACAAAAATAAATACGACTTAGTCTATTCATAAAAAACATTAATTAAGATGCTGCATCTTCCCAACTCCCGCAAATGACAGAACTGTCACTGACTCTCCCCAAACATGCACGCGCATGTTCCTTTTTTATACTCGCTATTCTTCTCTCTTTCTCTCTCTCTCTGTCCTTTGATCTCCCAAACCCAAAGCCTGTTTCTCTCTTTCTCATAATTTCGTTCTCCACTGTTTTCTCTGTTCCAAAATCCTCTGTTTTCCCTTCTCTTTTTGCTACAGAGAAAATCAGGAAAAAGAAGAAACAAACATGTATAAGTGGGGAAAACCTAATCAAAATAGCCATAAACACAAGCATGCCCACAATGAGTATGATCCCAAAACCGCAACATTTTCCTCTTCTCTCCTTTCCCAAATCAAAAATTCCACCAAAACCCACCCTAGAGAAACAAACCAAGAGTATCATCTGACAGGGGCATTTCAGGAAGAGAAAATGTCCAGCCTCAGAAGGGCCTGTTTGGTGGAGAAATGGGTTGAGAAGAAAGTCACCGAGAAAGTCATTGCTCGTGGGAAGAACCCTCCAACACCAAACAAACGTACGTTACTTGAAGAATTTGATTTGCAGGATACTCTGTTTTTGAGGACCACCAAAACAGAGTACTCTGTCTTTCTCGGCCCTAAATCTCACGCCCGGGTCCCATCCGGCTCGGCCTCTTCGAGCCCGAGGCCCAAGCCTGTCAGAACCCGGGTGGTTGAGCCCAGGGTAGCAGATCACATTGACCACAGGAATAACAAGAATGAAGTTTTCGACAAAAACAGATCGAGGGCACAGAAGATATACTCCAATCTCAAGAATTTGAAGCAGCCCATTTCACCTGGGGCCCGATTATCGAGCTTCATATCAGCCATGTTCATGAAAGATGGTAAGAGAATGAAGAACAAGAAGGAATGCAAGTCAGAGCAAGTGTCTACTCGTTCATCATCTGCTTCATCTTTTTCCAAGTCCTGTCTGAGTAGGGCTAATTCACCTACTTTCTCTGTTTCTTCTTCTAATAAGAAGCAATTCCCTGATGGGATCAAACGGACGGTCAGATTTTGCCCGTCTGTAGGTGGGATCCTTGATGAAGATCATGATCATCGAGGAATGAGGAAGTTTACTGGGTTGGAGAGAGAAAGTAAGAAAGTGCAGAAACAGAGGCAGCTTGAGGAAGTTGCTCTGGATCTGCTCAATGGGTATTGGGATGCAAAGCTGAGTAAATCTCATGATCAGAACGTTAATCATGACTATGATGTTAATCATGGCGTTAATTACGGCCAAGAGGATGATAATGATGATGGGTTAAGTTGTTCAAGCTCAGATTTGTTTGAGTTAGACAATCTGTCATTTAACAGAGATGAGCTCCCTGTTTATGAATCCACTCGATTTGACCCCAAAATTCTGTAGTTTTCCTGTTTCAGTCAAAAAGATTCTATAAATGACTAGATCAAGTTACATTTCTGCTTATCTTTATTTTTTGTTCATTCATTTATATAATAATTGTTTTATTTATGTGTGCTTTGCTGATAGGGGTTTTGAATTAATTTTTTTTAAAAAAATTTCTTAAAATAATATATTTTATGATTTAGAATCAGTAAATTATGATTGTCATAGTTTAACATCAATTGAAATTGAATATTGAAGGGTTACGTAATTAAAAAAAAAAAAATGACATCCTGACACAAGTGACCTCTTCATAAAAGCAGGATATGTCTAATTCTGTAATTTGAAAATTACAAGTAATAAAGTGATTTATGTATACTATTAGTAATAATATCTTTGTAAGTACTATCCTATCCCTTCATTTTTTTCCCCCCATTTCGTGAAGTTGGTGAAGATTGACAAAAGTAGAAAAAAATTGATTTTTTTAATGGCATGTAGAAATTGGTAAAAATTGAAAAATATTAGAAGAAGGTGATAAAAGTTGGAGGATGTTAGAAAGAAATTTAAATGAGTATGGATTTCTTTGTAAAAATCTTTATAAAGAAAATCGGTAAGATTGATAGGAATTGATAAAAGTTTGTGGAATTTGGTAAAAATTGATAAAAATCTGTCAGATTAGGAATGATTGAATTTTTTTTAAGAGTCGATAGAAGTTAGTTAAAGTTGGTAAATTTTGATAGAAGTGAATTTACCAAAGAAAAGAACATACCTTTAATACCAAAAAAAAATTGATTTTGGGATTGTGACTCCTACTATTTTTGTTGACTTAGTTTTTCTTTTTCTATAAAATCTTACATAGCTCAAATGACATGTTTTGTCCTACAAAAATAATGTGATACAAACAAGTTATGGAGGATTGGAATCCTCTATATTTAAATGTGGTGTTTCATCTCGTAATCCTTACCTGATTAATTCAGTTTGGTCTCTCCCTAAATTTCAATTTTTTATCTATTCCTTACTCATCTTCTTGTGTAATTTGTTGGGGCTACTTCTGACCAAATTATAGTTAGTAGTAAACTTCTTATACTTTGATTTATTCAGTTGATTTTAATTTCCAGTAGCATTGTTGGTTTATTCCAATAATTTTTCTCTCTTTATGAAAGTTAGATTTCTCTATTTCCTGTTAGAGTTAGGGTGTCTCTCCTAGTTGTGAGAGTCAGAGTTTTCCTTTTTAGAGTTTTATTTCGCGCCTTTTGTGCAAGTTATTTATCTTGCATATCTTTGAAAGTTGTATTAGGATTGTTAGGTCAGTTATAAAGTATTTTTCTTATTATCAATTTGCTTCATTGGGTTTGGTAAAGAATGATTTAACAATAGAAGTTCATATTGATCAATCAAGATGATGTTTCTTTCAAGTTAGATTTGCTATATCACACAGACATCTGCTCTACGGAGTTATAGAAGAGCTTATCGATGCTTAGAAAAGGCAAACTGAAGTCGAAAAATGCGGTTTATGGCCAGAATGATATTACATGTATAGAGTCAGTCAGAAGTATATTTGCAATTAACTTGGTTGACATAGAAATCTGTTTTGATATTTTAGATTTATTCTTATGAGAAAGTTATCAATATGAGTGTTGTATGACTTTTATTAATGAACTTCTTTTTTGATAAAAAAGAATTATTTTAGTAAGAAATAAAATATTTTTAAGTAGTAAGCTTTAACTTTGACTAACTTAGTTGTCTGTTAACAAAAAGTTATGCAGCTTATTTAGGTGCATACAGTTCCACCTAGTCAACTGAAGCATATGGTTGTACGCATTCTCACTATAATCCTTATGAATGTGAAAGGATTTGAAAGAGAAGAGCTCACAATGTGTGTGTGCATGTGTCTATACATACATACATACATACATACATACATACCTACATACATATATATATATATATATATATATATATATATATATATATATATATATATATATATATATATATATATATATATATATATATATATATATATGATAAGTTATATATTGTTCAACTTGATCAAACAATTTAGCAATAATACAATGAAATGAGCTATTTACTTGCTCATTTATAACTTCTTTCATTATGTCATCTATGCATCATTCAATATTTGCCTCACATCACACTAGTACATCTTTCAAAATAAAGATAAAGTACTACTGATCAAGATGTGTATACATTATGTGATATGCAATTTTTAAAAATCATTGAGGATAAGAGAAAATATTTTAGGAGTGGAGAAAACAAGGGAATGAATGGGGTGGATAACTTTACATTTGATTATAAAATTGGAAGAGTTTTAAGATGTACTATTTGGTTTGATCAAAGAGAAAATAAAAGGAGGGAAGAAAAAGCAAGAATACAAAAAAAAAGGCAAAATAGAGATGATCACTAGAAGAAATTTTGTAAAGAAGAGATTGAAGATCTCAAGAACAAGCAGTTTTAAAGGGATTGGGGAGAAAAGAATGATGTGATATGGTTTGGCAAAGACAAAGGCATATCCTTCTCTTCTCGTGGCCGGCTGGCCTATGGTGGTAGAGAAAGCAGAAGATGGAACAGCCTTTGCTTTCTCTCTATTATGTACCTTGATGAAAACTTGGATGAAAAAAAATGTGAAGGGAGGAAACAGAGATTAGTATAAGTACACTGTATCATTTGAAATTAGGTCATCAGTATCAATATAAGAATGTTGTTGTACGTGTCAATCAGCTGGCGAAGCTTACAAATCAACTTTCATTGGAAAATCATAAGACCATAGAGTCAAAGGCGTTTACTTTCGATCTATATTTATGTTTATTGTCTATCAATTCTGATGCACTAAAAGACATTCAAGATAACATTCCATCCCCTTTCAAATTCACTCCTCTTTTTTCAAATGAATAACTTTAATTTCGAGCATGCACATAATTCAATCTTAACTCTAGATCTAAAACTAGCACCTTTGTAAAAAAAAAGGCTATTCAAATTACAGAAGTCATATTAAATACTATTGAACAGTAACCCTATAATAGGGTATGTCCTTGTATTGCTATCAGGTTTTGAGGGCTAAAATTTACTCATTCCACCACAAGACCCCTTTTTTTGTTTTGTTTTTTTTGAGAGGTGCACCTCAGCCACATTGTCGAATGGGCTAATAACAATAACAATAACAATAATAATAAAAAAACCTAGGTTAGGATCCCAAACACAGCGCACAAAGTTACTATAGACAGCTCGAGGAGGCTGGCTGTACTGAGTACTGTGCTTTTACTGTCCATCAATTCAGGGCACATGCATGCAATGTAAAACCTCTTTATTTCGGTACAGCCGTAGCGCTATTACCGCTACAGGCGCGCCACACCATAAAATGTGCGCAGCCGTAACCATTCGAACCCTGTTCAAACTTCAACCTTCATACTCTGATCTGTAACCCATTGGCTTATCTTCACAGTGGGATTAAGTCTTGGATTGCACATTCTCTCGGCACAAAATTTAAAGCCAGGTTTTTATAGCAGCTCTTTAGTTCGATACACGTTACATGTATCCCCAACAATTTAAAGATACTAATCATTGTCTATTCATATAGTATGTTTTCTATAAGACCAACTTACATAAGATATATTATAAGATATATGTTATTATTCTAATTTTTAGTAATAATTAGGATAACTAATAATTCATACAGAAGTGATTGTGACAAAACTTACTAGTAGACTGATTTTTAGTCTCAATATTAAAGGATTACTTTAAAACATATAATTAGTCACCTCAAAACCTCTAAAAAATTTTCCTTAAAAAAGTATGTCTCACAATAATGGATATATGAGACGGTCTTACCCAAGAATTTTTTATATTAATATACATAATTTTTTTGATCGAATATATGTAAATTACCTTTCTCTGTTAGTCATTGAATGAAAGTTAAGTTATGCTCCTCCAGTCTCAAAAAAGTTGTACATATTTGATTTTTGAGGTCAAAATTTATAAACTTTGATTATTAATTTAACAAAATATACGTTGATTTACAATATGAAACTATTGCGGCAAGAATTATTATAAAAGTACTTTCATAAGAAAATAATCTTATTATTTTTGCTAACACATATTATTAGAAATCGATGGTATTAAAGATACAAAATATCAAAATAGATAATTTTTTGAACGAATGGAATAGCAAATATGGTATTTGTTAGCCGCACAATTAAGTGATCAATTTGCTATCTTTATCAGTTTTTCTCGAAATGAATTTTTTTTTTTTTTGACACATAAAAATAAAGAAGTGAAGGTTAACATATGTGAAAGACTTTCAAAAAATTTACTAGTTGAATTTATGGATCACACTCATTCCCCCTTCCCAAAACAAAACAATAAAACCAAAAAAAAAAAAAAACAAAGTTGATAAAAAGCTTCTTTTTTCCTTTTAGTTAGGTTAAAGACGAAGCAATTGCGGGATACCTATTAAGACAAAATCATAGAGCTAGCAATGGAGCAAGTGATTTGAATATTAATGGGGTATGAAGACGTGGACGAGGCATGCAGATTATAATAAGTATTGGTCGTATAATACCCCACTTTTTATGCCAATATGTTATTGATAATGCCCCACTTATTATTAATGGAATCTACTTAGTCAAGATTCTAACATGATCTTATGATTAGAATGAAGTCGATTATGTATATATTAACATTACACCTTGGTGGACTTCTAACTAATTTGGATTTTTTGAGAAGCCATTCGCCTGACAATTTTCCCTTGTCCTGATCTCCTATGGATAATTAGGACCTCGTAGGTATTTCTTTTCCTAAGGTAGGTATACAGTTAATGTGACTACTGATTAGAATTCGAATTCAGGTAAAATTGATAATAATTTTTAAAGATTTTGTTTGAAATTTTTACGAAGATAAATGATCAAGGGTCTATTTTTTCAACTTGTTATGAGTAATTTATTGCTGACCGATGCTGATAAGTGTTGATCATGATTACAATTATGACTGGAAAATATGACTAAGTGTTAATAAGTGCTAATCAGTACTGATTTGTGCTGATGAGTGTTGATCAATACTGAATATTGATGATAAGTACTGATAATAAATTGAAAAACATATGCCCTAAATCAGTTACAATGTCATGTTAAACTATTCATCTAATTATGGTCCAAATGTTAGGCACATTATGTACACTGCTTACAACTGATAATTGGAGTCATTTGGATTTGAAAATACAAGTCATTGCGAATGTTTGATACAAAAGTAAACACATCACTCCCACTTAATTATATACTTATTGTTCCTTTTTTCCAAATTAATGTCCCCATGCAGGTTTGTATTGGAGGCCATCCCATTATAATTCTCAGGGTGAGTTAATATAACAGTTATACATCACTTACCCAAGTTTATGAAGTTAGGGCATGTGGCATGTCTTGAGAATTGAGCAAGCACTTCTTTTCATAGGTGTCGCTCTAATATGAGAAATTTTAGAAATAATATATATCCGTGTTAGCTAATTAATCGGTAAATCCAAGATTGTAAAAGAGGTTGGCAAGAGGGTTGATGGGAAAGAAGTTGGGGGAAAATGTGACAAAGAGTTAGTAGAAATGGGTGATGGTAATTGCCACAATTTCCACAAAAGGGAAACACTAATTTCATTCGAAATGTTAAGAGCTAACACTTTGATGTTGAGATTAATTCAAAAGCAAATTTTCAAGCTTGCTTAGATAGCAGTAGCAAAATAATTTAATTTTGAGTCCGTTATGAATACAGAGTGTCATCCAATCCATGTTGAAAAATTCACCCCTCAAAAGACATGTAGTCTCTCTAGTGAGATTGAGTCTTCTACCAATGATATCACTACTGTTAAGATAACACTCAAGTTCTTGAGAAGTAAGACAAGAAAAAAGAGTCAAAGGAGACGGTGATTAAAGTGCCAAACACTAATGCTCAAGATCGCGTGCAAATGAAGCTGATTTGGGTTCATCAATGCCAACAGAAATTACTCAAGAAGCTTTAGAGTTGGGACAGAAATTTGGTATTTTAGTGTTTGGTGATAAAACTTTTACTGTTAGAAGGATTACAAGGAGTTTGGGAAAAGAACTCGGGGGGAAAAAAAAAAGCAGACACAATGCTTATAAAGGTCAAAATGTGTTACTTGTGATTGACTGAGAACTAGGAACCATTTGTGTGTCGTTTTTGTGAGAGACTAGCAGTTTTTTTGTTTGCTTGTTGTTTTAGTGGAGGTCTTTAGTTGATGTACAAAATCAGTTTGTACTTGCCTATGGTATTTGTACCTTTTGAATTGTTGTCCAATTGATGATCCCAAAAAAAAAAAATGGCATCGTATTCAATCATTTGCAAGCAAACACCAGTTCTATACTATATTTATCAGCCCATAATTATTCTACCTAGACTTGAGGTCCATTTAGCCCAATTTTTCACTGATTGTTCAAGAATAACAAGCATGTAATTTTCTGACTTAGGATTCAGATAATTAATAAAAATTTTCCTCGATTATCCTGAAACACTTTTATGAAATTTGTACACCTTAAGATGCAATCTTAATGAGCTATGTTATTATATCTCTCACGTGAGTCGGTCTTACCCAATTATAAAAATAAGAATTATTGATACAACTGTATTTTTTTAATGTTAAACACCAACATGTATATAAATAAGAGTTTGCTTGAAATTAATCATAATTGGAAAAAAAATGAACTTATTTTTGCCTCCATATTAATCGCAGGCCTGGGGGATGGCGGGAGGGAACCAGCAAGTACTATTTCAAAGAAACAACATTTTTGGTGTAATTGGATTTATTGGCCCAGGCTACTTATTCAGCCCACATGTTGGGTCTACACATATGTGGTACTTCATTTTATGGGCCTCATTAGGCCCATACTGAGATTTGTCTTCGGAAGGGGCCCAACGCAGTTGATTGTTAATATAGGCCATTGCCTACTGTGTTTTTTCTTTTTTTTTTTTGGGGGGGGGTCCATGGCGATTGCTTTGTAATTGTTAGTCCAACATATAAAAGTCAAGGATAGAAAATCTTGTATGGTAAAAAAATAAAATGCATAACTATTTGAATTAAACTACAATGGGTATTTTAGGAAACTTAATAAAAATATATGATGGTAACTTATATACATTAACAGTGCGTTTAGTATTTAAAACTTTAGAATCTCATCAATACCATTATTGTCATTTTGTTCGGGAAGCAACAACGGACTAAAAAAAGCTCATCCCAAATTTTAAATTTGCACACCTCCATACTCACAAACCTTGCTTTTGCATGTGTAGGTAATGTATTGATACAATTAGTATATCCTGATGTTTCATAACTTGTAATTTAGGTTTTTATAATAATTGAGCCTTGCACATAATTATTTATTAAGCTCTTTTTAGTTAAGGTTGTTTGGCAATTAGTTTTCCTAATTTCCTGTCATGTTTCTCATCTAAACTTTTGGCCTTTACACTATCGGGCCCTAACTTATGAGTTGTGCAACGAATATATTCTCCATATGGGAACTTAGAGGGGAAGTCTCACAAAAGGTTTTTTTTCTCCCCCCCACCCCAACCAACATTTTTCCTAGATATGTTAATATGGCGATATATTATAATATACCCCGCACCTTATTATAAAGTATAAACCTTCATCAAATTTTATTTGAATTGTTATTCTTAATACATTGAATACATATTTAGAAAAATTTACTTATGTAACATATAATTAAAATACAACAACAATTCTCAATGTTCATTTTCCTTTTGCAGGACCTGAGGTAGTATATGATTAAAATATAGAAATAATTAAACTATATCTTTAGAACTGTATTTATAAATATACATACAAATTTTAACCGCCATCAATATAATCCATCATTAATTTATTAGTCAATTCTTTACTTTCATTTATTCATTTTAAATTAATCACATCTAAAATCCAATGAATATAGAGTCTAAAAAGCAAACACAAACATACTTCATTCAACTATTGCCCAAAACTAATTTCTCCATGCGTGGTGGCAAAGGGGCCTAATCGACAACATAACCAAGTCAACCCAAAGTCACTTCTTCTTCTTCTTATTGGTAGGCACGAAGTCTAAATCTTGGCATTTGTTTTTTTTTTTTTTTTTTGTTTCCCCTGAGAAAATAAAGGAAAACCAGTTGCTTTTTTTATTTTTTTTTTGGGTGTGGAAAAGAGTACAACACGTACAAGGTTCCCTGTTCCTCTCTGCTTTTCCTCTGTTTTTCTCTCTCCTTCTGCGCAAACACCACCTTCAATTCTCTCTCCCTCACCCAGAATGCATCTCAACTTCACATTCTTCTCAAAAATACAACAAAACCTAAGCCATAAAAAGTTCTACGAGCTCTAGCTTCAGCTCTAATGGCTTTCAACAACAAAAATGACAAAAACCCAGAAGCAGAGTATGAAGAAGTTGCAATTGCAATCCCAATTTCACCTTCAACAAATGAGCAATCAATCCAAATGGATACAAAAAATTTGCAAAAAGTTTCATGCCCATCTCCTGAAATCTCAGTATCTAGTCCCAGACCAAATGGAAAACCTCTCAAGTACCCTTCTTCTGAATCACCTTTGACTCGGCGTACCAATACTTTTAAAGGCAGACCCAAGTCCAGATTTGGGGAACCCTCAGTGCCCATTGACTCAGAAATCATAGAAAAGTTGGGTTCGCATCGATTCGAATCCCAGACCCCACATTCAGATTGCGGGCTTTCAGCTGTTGATGCGACCCCAAGGGCCAAGAAGGAAGAAGAAAAGGAGAAAAGGAGTCCAGATGAGTATGAAATTTATAAAAGAGTGACTGCCCAGCTAAGTGCTAGAAATTTTAGGAAGACTACCTTGAAATTGGTTCTTGAATTGCTTGTTTTCTCGGTGATTTTGGGTCTCTTAATCTGTAGTTTAATTGTTGATGGTTTAAAGGGTAAAAAACCTCATGGTGTGGAGAGTTGGAAATGGTTTTTGCTTTTGATGGTAATCTTTTCTGGGTTGTTGTTAACTCATTGGATTGTTCTTTTCTTTGTGTTTGTGATTGAGTGGAAATTCTTGTTGCGAAAGAATGTGGTTTATTTCACACATGGATTGAAGGATAATGCCAAGGTGTTCATTTGGCTTGGTGTTGTTCTTTGCACTTGGGTGGTATTGTTTAGGCCTCATATTAACAGAACCCCAAAGTCAAAGAAGATCATTGATTTCCTAACTTGGACTCTTGTTTCGTTGTTCATAGGCTCATTCCTATGGCTAGTTAAGTCTACTTTGATAAAGTTATTGGCATCATCTTTCCAATTCAATCGGTTTTTCGATAGGATTCAAGAGTCGGTTTTCCATCATTATGTGCTCCAATTGCTCTCAGGGCGACCATTAGTTGAGTTGGCTCGTAAGATTAGTAAGGAAGATAGCCATGTAGGTCAAGTGAGCTTCACAGAGCACACCGGGACAGATAAGGCCAAGAAGGTGGTTGATTGGGGGAAGCTGCACCAAATGAAGAAAGAAAAAGTGCCCTTTTGGACAATGCACTTGTTGGCCGATGTGATATCGAATTCAGGGTTGACAACAATGTCTGGCCTACTCGAGAAGGATGTGGTTGAAGGAGATGTAGAATTGGATAACGATGAGATTACAAGTGAGGAGGAGGCTATTGCCACCGCTGTTAGGATATTTTACAATGTGGTTCAGGACAAAGATGATACAAGGTAAAAGGGTTTCTTGCTTTCTTTGTTTATCTATTTTCCAAATTAACTTAGATCCATCAAAATTCATTTTATTTTTTTATAGTTCACTTAGTAATTCTTTCGCGTTTAAAATGAAACAAAGCGAAATGAACCGCAAGATCCAAAAGGAGACATCTAGCACAATCCTAGTCTAAGTGTCTAACCATAGTTTCTTGGTGTTTTTCTGTACTCAACATTGTTGATCTCGCATACTGTTGTCAGCTACATGGACAGAAGCGACCTTCTTAGGTTCATGATCATGGAGGAGGTTGATCTTGTCTACCCCCTGTTCGAGGTCGATGAAAAAAGACACATCAGTTTGAAAGCTTTCTCTAAATGGGTGGTAAGGATACCCTGCAGAATACATATTACATTATTGCTGGCTTTCTTTAGCTTGCTTAACTTGATGTTCATAATCTGTTCTGCTTATTTTGCGAAAGTATTTTGTGCTTTTCAGTAGGAGCGGAGCTATGTTATTGGTTGGGGTGTCATGGACACCCCTAGCCAAAAAAAATTCTAATGAGCTATATTTTGAAGGGGGCTATATTGGTATATATGGACGTCCCTAAAATAGAAAGTTTAATAAATGGACACTCTTGTTTTGTATGCCTAGATCCGCCACTGCTTTTCAGTGTAAAATCCATGTTAAAGTGTCATTTAACAATAAACACACAGGCCTTGGTTTGTGTTCCTTGCAACATTAGTGTCGAAACATGGATATTTATCGCTTTTGAGAAATTTCATTAGCTGAATCTCTTGGAATTCTCATTCTCTATCCCCCTTTTCCCCCATGTTCTCCATTTGCAGGTAAAAATCTACAAAGATCGCCAAGCACTTCAACATGCTTTGAATGACAACAAGACGGCTGTGAAGCAGTTCAATCAGCTCTTGACTGGGATCCTGATTGTCCTTATCATCATTCTTTGGCTTCTTATAACGGAGATTGCTACGACGAAAATAGTTCTTTTCTTCTCATCCCAACTTGTTGTGGCGGCTTTCATATTTGGAAACACTTGCAAGACCATATTCGAAGCAATCATATTTGTTTTTGTTATGCATCCATTTGACGTTGGTGATCGTTGCATCATTGATGGAACCATGGTATTCTTCGCTCCCCTTGTTGAAATTCCTTTTTAACTTTTAAAATAGCTAAACTTATAGGGTCATGGGCAAGATGGTTTACACCATCATACCCCCCCTTTTCCTAGTGCAAATAAGACAAATGTCGGTGTAGGTGGGATTTGAATCTATGTCTCTAATAACGACTTACCGAGATTTAAAGATTTTATCACTTGAATTAACTAACACCCACCTTCAAAACCCCTGTTTCGACATGATCCACATTAAATTTTGCTACTGCTATTGCCTCACATTTCCTGAACATGTAGAACTCCTTGGTGCTAGGTTGAAAAATTTGCCCCACATTTGAAGTGGCATAAATGTTTATCACAAATTTTAAATTTTGTTTATCGCAAAGTTTTAATTTTCACAGTGTAGACAAGTTTAAAAGGATGGAGTGAGTACTATGTTTTCAAGGATTTTAGCTCATTTCCTTTTGATGTTGTACTAGTTGGTGGTTGAGCAGATGAATATCTTAACCACAGTCTTTCTGAAGATCGACAAGGAAAAGGTGTATTATCCGAATTCAGTATTAGCTACTAAAGCCATTGGCAACTACTATAGGAGTCCAGATCAAGGAGATTCCCTCGAGTTTGCAATTGATTATACAACACCGATGTCAACCATTGCAAAACTAAAAGATCGGATAAAGCAGTAAGTTAACGTGTCTTTGTCCTTTAATTATTTGATCAATTTTTAGAGTTAGTATATGCAAATGGGCAGTTCAATTCGGGTTCTGATCAGGCTAGTTTGGAATTCATCATTTTAGAGTTGGTTGCCTCTACTTCAGGTCGGGTAGTTTTTTACGAATCTAAGTAAAGTTCAGGAAATGTTGTAGTTACTGCAATGAGTTTGTGCTGAAAATACAGGCATTATTGGTAACCTATATTTCCAGATCAGGTAGTTTCTTCCAGTCCGGAGAGGTCAAGGTGTAGGCAACTTTAGCCCTAGGTCCCCTACAGCTACTTCTATTAGTAGAGAGATTGATTCCTACAGACTATCTCATTATGAAAGAATTGTAGCAAAAATGATTAAGTTCGCTTCAATTTGGTTCTCCATGCTGCAGGTACTTGGAGCAAAATCAGAGCCTTTGGCAACTGGATCACAGTTTGGTAGTGAAGGAGATCGAAAACATGAATAAGATAAAAGTGGCTCTCTTTTTCAATCATACCATGAACTTTCAAGATTTCGCTGAGAAAACACGCCGCAGATCTGAACTTGTCTTGCAAATGAAGACCATCTTCGATGATCTACAAATCAAGTACCATCTTCTACCTCTGGAGATTCATCTTCGTAACTTGACAACAAATTGTAGCTCGTTCAATCTTTGATCTTGACAAAGAATTTGTTCGGCGAAACGCAAGTCAGTGCTCTCATGATATAGCAGCTGAGATATATTGCTCAGTTTATGAAGTTTGCATGCTGTTTAGCCTCAAGTTATCGATAAAATTTTGTACATGCTATTTAACTGATTGTGTGCTTGTGAGATGTACATTGTAGGAGTTATTTTACCAGCTGGTTTAAAACAATTGTATCTTGTTTATGTACTTGCAGCTGTTTGCTCTTTGCTTGGTAATTGCATCCCTGAGAGACAGGATGATGCAGTGCATGGAGTTCGCAATACGAACGATTGTATCTTGTTTATGTACATGGTTTTTTCTTTCATTTTAACGCAGAGACTTGTATGAGATAGCCAATACGCATAAAAATGAACTTTTTTTGGGGGGGTTGTAGAGGGGGATATTTGGACCGCTATTTTATTCGAATCGAGTTACTGTTGATCTGTAAAGCGGTAGAGCTCCCTATAGCAGATTTTTTTAATTTATAAGACTAAAACTTGAAACTTTAATTAAAGGTAACAAATGCAGAACCACTTGATTCGATTTGTGTTGGTATATAGAAATGAATGTGGTCATATAAACTTTCAAGTTTGAATTTAATCCTTCATCCCCCAAAAAAAATCTCGTGGAAAATGGGCACACTCATTATAGAATTAAATAGAGGTTGGAGATGGTTATATTGATTTGGGCTTAGTAATTCCTTGTTGAAACTATTATTGTTATTATCATCATCATCATCA
The DNA here is from genome assembly GCA_029747015.1 of Carnegiea gigantea. NCBI lineage: Eukaryota > Viridiplantae > Streptophyta > Magnoliopsida > Caryophyllales > Cactaceae > Carnegiea > Carnegiea gigantea. Next base: position 584,326 of record JAKOGI010000133.1, on the reverse strand, counting down.
TCATTATTATTCGTGTAAAGAGAAGTATAGACTTTGATGTTGACAGAATTTGAATTTAGATTTCTGGCAATAATTTATTAAAACTTTACCAATTGAGTTAATAATTGACACCCAAAAGGCTTCAAAAAAATCATTTAATTCTTGGGCTAGGGTGGATTTACTTGGTTTAAGATTAGGAGTGGGTAACGAGTTGAGTACCCATAAGATAAAGCAGATCGACCCATTTAAAATGAAGAGTGAGCATTTAGGGGTGGACTGCATTGTTAATGTCTGCATTGCTTTATACACGACAACTAACACATCGGGAGTAAGAATTTTGGCATATGATTTTCGTTCCAAGAGGTATAATATTTTACTCCTTTTTTACTTGCTTAAAATTCGTGGACTGCATTGTTAAGAGTTTTCTTAGTAGGCTAAATGAGTCAACCACTGCACTCATAATTGACTAATAAAATGCTGTTTTTAAAGAGCAATGTATACAGCTGTAAAGCAGGTCGGGTCAGGTCGATCCATTTAATAAACGGGTCAATTTCGTGATGGCCTTGAAAATAGCTTAGATTTGCTCAAAATAGAAAAATAACAAGTTTTCACACTAAATGGTCAAATCGTGTCGACTTCGGATCGAAATCGGTTTGGTTCGGGTCGGGTTCGGGTTTCTCTCAATAAATTCGGGTTGGGTTCAGATCGGGTTATCGTGTCGGGTCAGACTTTTACAGCCCAGTAGTATATATAATTCAGCCCAAATAATCATAAAATGAACAGAATTAACTGTTTTGGGAATTGATGAAGGAGGGATATACCTCAATTTCAATGATATATATATATATATATATATATATATATATATATATATATATATATATATATATATATTATATATATATTAAATTAAAAGAGAATGCAGAAACTTGCGGTTTTTTTTTTCCCTCCTTATGAACTACGGTACTATATATGAAAACTCCTACAATAAGAAGAAGAAGAAGGAATTAAAAAAGGGGCCTAATTTTGATATAAGGCTTCCTGCTGTTCTATTCATTTTTAAATTTAATTTCCTTGAGCAATGAAAACAACCGTAGCTCCAAATCCATGCAGCCTACTCTTAATTTTTCTATAACCGGGTAGCCACGCCATGCCCATGCAGGAACCTTGCATTTTCTTCTGTATAAACATGTGTTTCTTGCAATAGCCTGAACCCAATTTAAGTCAATCCAGAGAAAAAGGGGAAAAATGTCAGCCAGATGAGATGAATGAGTCATTTGGTTCAAGCTGAAACTGAGTTGATTAAGGTCTAACCAAACTCGGGGTGAGGTCATATTGTTGTTCACAAGTCTAATTAGCGTCTGTTCTTTTCGTTGGTAAATTAGGGTTGGTAAAAGGGTGAAGTTAGTCGAGGTAGATTGAAGTGGATTGAAGTTGGTATTTTTTATTGAAGTGGGCTGAAGTAAGTTAAAGTAAGTTGAAGTGGGTTAAAGTTGGTATTTTTTATTGAAATGGGTCGAAGTTGGTTGAAGTGGGTTGAAGTAGTTTAAAGTTGGTAAATTGGAAAAGACCAACGAAAAGAACAGGCCCTTAATGTGCCAATCTAGGCCAATAATGAAGATCGATTAAACTCGATTACAATCTCTAGTCAGTTTAATTCAATTCTTCGACTACCAGAAAGTCTAATATTCAATATACATTATGTTTTACTTACGATTGGGATAGAGTCTTGTTCAAAGTAGTTGATGAAAGCAACGAGGCACCGTTGAGATAGAATAGATCTCCTTTGATCCGATTCTGAATCTTTTCATCAATATCTTGGGCATTCATAAGAAAAGGATGATCTGAAGCCTAATGAAAAAGTACATAAAATTTAACCATATAGGGTGAATTTGTCACTACGACTTTAGGTGCATTTCAATTATATATATATATATATATATATATATATATATATATATATATATATATATATATATAGGAATTGATTTGAAAAATTCCACGATAAGAAAGAATAAAGCTACTGAAGTACAGAGTTGTACAGTTTATGGATACATACCATGACCCATCCCCAAGTATCTGCAAAAGACGGCACATGAGCAGTGTAGGCAATCACATCTGAAGGAGAAAAAATTAACGGTCAAAACTAAATTAATTAGGGAAGAATTTATTGCCTTGAACAAAATCTTATGAAAATTGTATGCCAGAAGAACTTACATTTGAAGACTTGTCTAAGAGTGTTGTGAATAGAAGAGAAAACTTCCTTGTGTGTGTAAATCCCTGCAGGACCAGCCTGTCACAAAATAAATGAATAAAATTACACTGATTAGTATTTGAATTAGTACAAAATTTATACCGTATTCTTAGTATGACATACTCCCACAAGTGATCACGTCAATGCTTATATATTGAAAGTTTTTAATATGCCAAATTAACACGTGCAAGCAAAACATACATACGTAGCAAGTGGGAGTAAATATAATTATGGAATGAGTAGCATTTAAAAATTAAGAAGCTTAATTAATAGTGATTTTTTGTAGAATTAATTACCAAAGGTAAATTCACTAATAACCTGGGTGACAAAGATGCCATTGTCAGTGAGCCTGGGTTTGAGGATTTTCTCATAGAAAGACTTGGTGTAGAGTTGGTAGCAAGGCCCTCCCTCAACTGGGTCTGCCAAATCTCCCACAATTATGTCAAATTTCTCTTTCCTTTTCTCTAATTCAGCCCTGCAAATTAAAATCAACCAATTATCCATATTATCTTAATAAAATAAATTTTCCTAATCAAGTATGTATAACATGACTAGCTAGATTTCAATTAATTAAGCATAGTGTAATAGCACAATCATACACCCAAAAACAAACCATCTTGTTGTTGGTCTAACTTTTCCAAAACGACAATCCTTGTGGCCAAAATGTTCAAAATTGCATACAAACCATGGAAGCCCCCCCCCCCCCCCCCCCCCCCCCCCCCCCCCGAAAAAAAACTAAAGTCATTTTGTGGTTTTTAATCTCTATTCTACTAAAGTCGAATTACTGTTGACCTATAAAATATTATATGAAACTTACTTTGCATCGTTGATGACAAGTTGAAGCTTCTTATGACTAAAGGCTTCTTGGTTAACAGTGAGGTACTTCCGGCAAAAGTCCACCACCTCCTGCGTACATAAATCAACAAGAATAACAGAACTATTATAATTATTCTAGATTATTGATTAATCTGATAGGTAATTATTGTTTAAATTTTAATTTCTTAAGATTTTAACATAATGGTATATAAAAGGAAGATAATCTACCTGATCAATATCACACATGACGACTTTATCAATTGATCTGTGCTTGAGGGCTTCTCTTGCTGCAGAACCTTCACCTCCTCCCATTACGAACACTGTTTTTGGCCTGATTAATCATTTTTCATCAACCCAAAAGAAATAAAATAATTAATCATGGTAAATATTCCAACTCGACAAAATAAATAAATAAAAATCATTTCGCACTGGTGCTGTATATCGTGTATTATAAATATAGGCTACCAAATAACCAAAATTTTAAGAAAATTATTTCAATGAAGAGTTGTGTCCCATCCAAACAAATACTTATAGACGTAATGTTTTAAAAACCAATTTGTTTAGGTGACCCATTTTTCATCGATCTTCTCCGCGGTTCTCTCAGGCTGTGCGGAGCGGTTTCTCCCTCCTCGGTGTAGGGTTCTATGCAGTTACGTTTTCATGCCTAGCGGTTCTCCGACGACTTCCATTCACTTTGGTGGTTCCCAATGATGGCGTTGAGCCTTGTCAATGACTGGACCAAACTTAAATTAACTGAAGATAAAGAAGAGATCCTCGATGCTGATGATTCATCGAGCACCAGTTTGGACTCCTAGATCGCATTATGCTTGGTGGGCAAACTGCTCACCAAGAATACGTTCAATGCTGGGGCCCTCAAGAGTACTCTGCGGAATGCGTGGAGGCCTTCCAATCACCTTTCAATTCTTCTCTGATGCTGATCGCGATTATGCTCTCAATGAAGGTCCATGGGCTTTTGATGGGAGTGTATTGCTAGTCAAGTGGATGCATGGTCTTGAACAACCTTCCGAAATGACCTTTAGCAAGGTACGGCTCTGGGTCAAAGCTTGTGACTTGCTGATGGAGAAGAAAACTCATGATGCTGAAACCATGGCTTCTAAATTCGGTGATTTTGTCGATGTTGATGAGGAAGACATTCTAGCCCCCTCGAAGTATTTAAAGTTCCGTGCTAACATTGATATCACTAGACCACTGCGTCACGGGATGATGGTTAATGTTTGGGGGGGGGGGGGGGGGGATGCCGAAATGGGTAGGCTTCAAACATGTTAAATTGCCCGACTTTTGTTACGGGTGTGGTAAACTTGGTCATGTTTGGAGAGGATTCCAGGGCTTTGCCTAGGAAGTTGATGAATCTGAATTGCAATATGGTTCGTGGATGAGGGGCTCGCCCATTAGGCGATGAAGAAGGGGTGGGAAGCTGAGTATAAAGAGGAAAAGTGTAGGCTGCTGGAATTACGTTATAGTGGTAGTGGAAGTCGAGTGAAGTTGTCATCTATGGCGGAGGGGCCTCTTCTCTCCACTTGCCTAGAGTCCTCTACTCAGGGGACAGTACCGCAAAATGTTGATATGCTTCTGGAAGATGCCGCGGCAAAGCAAGACAAGCTAGATGCTCCTAAACGTAAACTGATGAAAGACAAGACAGTGGATACTTTCGAACGCAAGGTTGGACTTGTAGATGGAAATACTACCGAACAAGTGGCGGAGGTTGTTCAACGGTCCCGCCAGGCTCCATGAGGTTGCTTTGCCTCAACTGCCGGCGGCTTGGCAACCCCCAGGCAGTTAATTCCCTTCGTCGTTTGTTACGGAGGATTCAGCCTCTTGTTGTCTTCCTCTCGGAAACGAAACTTAGTAGTACTGAGATGAACTTGACAACGGAAAGGCTAACACCTAATCATGGGAGTGTGTATCATGGCTTCTACGTAGATGCCCGGGGATGCGCTGGAGGTTTTGCTCTCTTGTTTTCCAATGACGTTTCTGTTTCTCTCCTATCACTATCCTCCAACCACATCGACCTCACTGTTATGGGGTCTCCAAGTGAGCCAATTTGGCGTTCTACAGGGCTCTATGGTTGGCCTGAGAGCCAGAATGGTGGTGATTATAATGAGATCTTCTCCAACTCGGAAAAGCATGGTGGTCCCCCAAAAGCTCAACCTATTCTGGATAAATTTCACAACACACTTGAGGAGTGTGACCTCTTTGACCTTGGCTTCGTGGGACGAGAATATACATGGTGGAATGGCCAAAGTGGTCGGGACTCAGTCAAGGAGGGTCTGGACCGCGTCTGTGCTTTTGACGAATGGTTAGCTTTGTTCCCTCATGCTATGGTGGAGCATCTTAATGAGGGTATCTCAGATCATCTACTCCTCTTTCTCAAAACCAGCCCCGAGCATCAGGAAGGAAGGTGGAAGGCGCTTCGAAATAATATGGGCGAATGATGAACGCTGTGAAGGGGTGATCTAAAATGCATGGGCTGATTCGGCAGCTAACGATGCGGTTGATAACTGTATGGTTAAGATTGATAGATGTATGATGAAACTTCAATAATAGAATGTGGAGGAATTTGGTCATGTTCATGGGGAGATTTCTAAGTGTAAGCATAGGCTTCAGTCCATTGATGATGTCCAGAAGCATAAGGAGTTATTTCAAGACTTGTGTCTGTGGCAGCAGAAAGAGGAGATTTTGTGGTGGCAGCGCTCTCGAACGGATTTCCTACGAAATGGTGATTCCTATTCTAATTGGTTCCACAAACGGGCAAATGTGAGACGAGCCACCAACGCTATTTTGGAGCTTAAAGGACCAGATGGTGTTTGTTACACAGCCGCCGCTGACTTGGAACGTATTGTAGTCGACTTCTTCAATTCATTATTTTCTTCATGAGCCCCCAGTAATATTCATTTGGTGTTGGATGTTATAGCACAGAGGGTTCCGCTGACATGAACACCATGCTCATGGCTCCATATAACCATGAAGAAGTTTTTGCAGCTCTCCATCACATGCATCTGGGGAAAGCGCCTGGACCCAATGGTTTGAACCCCTTTTTCTTTCAAAAATATTGGTCTATTGTTAGGGAGGATGTTTGTAATGCTGTGCTTGATATTTTCAATGGGCATCCTATTCCAAATAGATTGAATCATACATATGTCACCTTAATTCCCAAAAAGCATAAGCCAGTGGATATTAGTGACTACCGTCCGATTAGTCTGTGCAATGTTATATATAAGATGGTCACTAAAACTATCACAAATCGCCTCAAATCTATTTTACCCAGGATTATCTCTCAATGTTAGGGCGCCTTTACACCGGGTCGGCTCATTTCGGACAATATTTTGGTGGCATATGAAATTTTCCATTCTATGCATTGCCATTTGAGGGGTCATGGGAGTATGGCGATTAAACTGGACATGTTCAAAGCTTATGATAGGGTTGAGTGGGAGTTCCTTCGTGCAGTCATGTTAAAGCTCGGTTTTACTCCTGATTGGGTTAACCTTGTTATGCATTGTGTACAAACGGCCTCGTTTTCTTTCATTATTAACGGCGAACCCCGAGGTCATGTTAGACCTAGTAGGGGTCTTCGTCAGGGAGATCCTCTATCCCTATATTTATTTTTATTTTGTGCAGAAGGTCTTTCCTATTTATTATCCAATGCTGTGAATATGGGTTCTCTTCAAGGCCATCGTATTTGCCACAATGCCCCTGTCGTTTCTCATCTTTTATTTGCAGATGATACTGTTATTTTTTGTGGAGTGACTGAGAGTCAAGCGGATATTATTCGTGATCTCCCTGGCTTATATGAGGAGACATCTGGTCAGAAGATCAATTTTGACAAAACCAATGTGGCATTTAGCAAAGGGGTATCCCGGGATCACAAAGATGCAATATTGAGGAAGTTGGACATTAAGCAAGTTCTCGCTCATGAAATATATCTAGGACTTCCTACCTTCATTCGTAGATCTAAGAAGAAGGCTTTTCTCCCTATAAAGGATCGTATTTATAAACGCTTGAAGGGTTGGATGGCGAGACATCCTTCATGGTCGGGTTGGGAAGTTCTGGCGAAAGCAGTTGCGCAGGCAATTCCGACATACTCTATGAGCGTGTTTCGTTTCCCTAAGAGCTTTTGTGGGGGTATTCAGAGTCTTATCAATCGCTTTTGGTGGGGACTTCTCATAAAATACATCTTGTGGAGAAAAATAAATTGTGTAATAGCAAGCTTGAGGGGGATCTCGGATTTAGGGATATGGAGATGTTCAATTGCGCTCTTTTAGCAAGGCAATTATGGCGGATTATGGCAAATGAGGAGTCTCCGGTATTCAAACTCTTGAAGGCAAAGTACTTTCCTAATTCTTCTCTCTTCCAAGCTGGATTAGGGCATCGCCCTAGCTTTACTTAGCGCAGCCTGTGTGGGGAGTTAAATGGGTTTTAGAGGAAGGCTCTCATTGGCGTATGGGTGATGGATATTCTTTGAGTATATGAGACTCCAAATGGTTGCCTCAACCTACCTCTTTCAAGGTGATTGCACCCTTCAAACCACAATTCTCTCTGATTAGGGCCGGTGACCTCATTAACCGAGAGCGTGGTGAATGGGATATGGATATGATCCATGATATTTTTTTGCCGGTTGATGCGGATGTAATTCAATCCATTCCGCTGAGTGTAAAACTGGCTGCCGGACAAAGTAATTTGGCATTATTCTTCCAATGGGGAATTAATGGTGCGATCGGCCTACCACTTCATCCGCTCCAAATGACAATTGGAGAGACCAAGAAGCACCATGCATTGCAATTCTGAGTGCGCTTTCCTTTGGCATCTCAATGTTCCTCCAAGAATACGGATGTTTGCTTGGAGATGTTGTGTGGGAGCTTTGCCCATTACCGAGAGGTTGGGAAGTAGGATTCAAAACTTTTCTATGGCATGGAAACAGTGTGGGGCAGCTGTGGGATCTGATACACATGCACTATTCGAGTGCCCTGTGGCTTTAAATATATAGGAGAGCAGCCCCTTCATTCATATCCTGGAATCCTGCAATATAACTTTCGTATCGGACGTGCTATGGTATGCTCGGTCGTGCTTGAATGATGATGCGGTGTGGGGTGAGTTCATTGCCATTATCTGGGAGGTGTGGAATGTGCAAAACTGCTGCTTGTTCCAAACCCGTGCTTAGGTTATTTCTAGCTACCCATCTCTATCTACCCTATGGTCAAGAGTCATTGCCTATGTGCGGGAACATCGTTAGGTTCAAGGCAATGTATGCACTCGCCCAAATGTGCCTCGTGCATGCTGGTGCCCTCCAGATGTGGGTGTAGTTAAGCTTAACTTTGATGCCACAAGCTTCAAGGGAATGGGTCATGGTTGGGCCTTTGTGCTATGGAATAGTGAAGGGGAAATTCTACGGTGTGGAACAAAACAAGGGTCTACCTTCCTGGGGACTGAGATCAAAGAGGCCAGAGAATGCCACTATTATGGGTTACAATAGGCCATCAGTAAAGGTATACAATCCATCATTGTGGAGGGAGATTGCCAAGCTCTCATTACAAAACTTCAGAAGAAGATACCGTCCGCTGCTGCCATTGGTGTGATCATCCACTTCTCATGCATGCTTAGTACCCAGTTTAGTTATTGTGGGTTTCATTTCACTAGAAGGGATAGGAATAAAGTTGCTCATGCTCTCTCTCGATTTCGACCATATGCTCCAGGTTATCGGGCATGGTCGGAGGATGTTCCGGATGTAGCTTTCGAACTGGCTTTGACAGACTATTGTTGTACTCTGGATTTGCATTAACACCATTTCCTTCCTTTCGTTGATCAAACCCCGCCCCCCCCATTTTTCACCCTTGACAAAATGACGAACTTTTTTAGTCATTTTAGGGTTTTGTTTTTGTCATCCTTTAATTAAGAAAAAACCTAAAATGACTAAATTTTTAGTTATTTTAGGGATTTTTTTATAAAGTACAATAATTTGCTCAAGGCAAATTTTAACTTCAGTTGAGAATCAACCCTTAAATAAGTTATGGCTTGTTTTAAAAAAAAAAAAAAATTGAAACATCCATATTGCGCAATGTAATCTTTTAATGGATGTCAATTAATTAACTTAACTAGTAAACTCACTAAGAGTTGTTATAAAAGATCTGGTATTTAATTCCGCTATATTAATCTTTGCGCCTCTAAGATGCAAAAACAAAGAAAACAAGAAAATTATAACCTTCTAGATAAAACTGTTTAAACCTAAGTAATAAGGTTAGGCGCTTTAAAAATTCCATATCTTCTGTACTCTAATAATCATGTACGTACATATTTTTCTCAATAATTATTGCGCGCGTGCAATAGTTTATGTTGAGTGGGTCGAATAATATAAGCAATGTTATACAGCAGAAACGTACGGGGGACAAAATGCCATATTGTTCCATTTAATTTAAAAATATTGTGCGATCATCAAGCATAATTATATAATGGTATTAGTGCCACCAACTACAACCCTTTATTAAGGAGTCTTGACTTTTGGCGACAACATAATTTTTTAACCACTTTTGCATGTCGAAGATTTAAGTTGCACTACGATTTGAAATTGAAAAGGTGCTTCTCTTTTTTAGATATCAAGAACAAGTTAGAAGCTACTACAATAATATGTATAGTCAATTTCTTAAGATGGAGTTGTGATATACATATATACGTGAGTTCAAACGGTGCGATCGTAACACGTCTTATGTTAAGCATTATTAAGATTTTATTTAAATATAAAAATTTAAATAATATGTTATTTAAAGTCATCATAATAAATAGTATCTTTTCAACTACTTCAATTATAAAAAAAGAAATAAATTACAGATCTATTAATAGTATTATTTCTAAAAATTTAAATTATAATATTAATTATAATATTTCTAAAAATTTTGTAGCTAAAATTTAAAAACAACCCGTGCTATATGTTAGTATGTACAACAATGACATACACATTTTTCATATCAATGTAAGTCCGCTTAGTTTGAATAATTCAATATTTCTTTTCGTAAATAAAATTTCAAACAGTCTTACGAATTAAGAACATTCATGCTGAGATCACTCCAACTAACATTACACCTGTAACAAACCTAAAATACAAATTATCTAAAAAAATCTAGAGGCTTTGGATAAATGGAAACTTTTTTTTTTTTTCATTAGTCAGACAAATTTTAAAAATACAGAAATGTCCAGTGGCCAAAAAAAAAAAAAGAAAAATTCTTGATTAACTCCAACGTATGGGTGGACCAAGAAAAACTCACTTTGGGTGACAAAGGAAGGCAGGGTGAATCAGGCATTCATGGTATATGAACTCGTCAGCTTCTGCGCTTTGCATCTTCCCATCGATCACTAACACCTACATTCGTCCATTCGTCCATTCATTTACACCCCAAATAAACAACATAAATATATCGAAATACATCAAAATATATATATTGGTTTCATTATTTATATAATGAACATGAAATTAATACAATTATATAATCAATGTATTTTATTTTATGTGTTAATTAATTAACTAACCTTGCCAAAACGCTTTGTGTCCAGCAACACTATATCCTGATATTCACTTGTTCCTTCATACAGCACACTGATCATAAGATAGGGATTAATTAATATAATTAATTGAAATGAGATGTTTCCTCAAAATAAATAAAAAGGAAAAAGAAAAAGAAAAAGATACATGAGACAATGAATTCTATAATGGCTTATCTCTATAGATATGCACTCCCTCTAAATCTATCAATAACACCACCTTTCAGTATCAGTCCCGCTTTGTGAGATTTAAGGAGATTAAGATGTAGGCAATCTTATTTTTATGGACATCTCTAAATCTATAAATAGATAAAAATAAAAATGAACTAAAATCAGGTTTACGAGGGAAAAAAAATTCTTAAGATGGTTTTTTAATTTTATCTTTTTTTGACATATAACGTTCGAGAAAATGTCAAAATCTAAAATAAATTAATAAGTAAATGTCACAAAAGTTAATTTCTATGAGATTCTTTTTAAAAAAAATTGATATTTTCAAAGTCTAATTAATTACTCTCAAACTATGAAGAGGGCAGTTTTGATGTATTCATTCAAAATATGAAAATAGCTGGAGAGCAGAAAGCAAGGCGAAAATAGAATTTGAATTGAGACCTATTCAAAGCAAATGACCATTTGAGATCTCGATCAATCTCTTCCTCAAACCAAAACCCCCCATTGTCTTGGTTGCAATAGATGGGTTTTTCATGGATAGGCTTCATCAATGCATTTGAGGTGATTATCTCAATGGCCTCGGTGCCCATCTTCACTAGTTAGCAATTTAGGATTAAACCTAGAGAGAGAAAGTCAATAGAGAGAGAGAGAGAGTGAAGAAGTAGGTAAGGCTTGGAGGAATCTTGGTTGCAATGGGAAAAAAAGAGGTGTATTTATAGATAGGGCCATGACGTCAGCCACTCAACTGGAGTTTACTCTGCAAGTCAAATGGTCTAAATGCCTCGTGCAATTCTCTCTCCCTTTCCCTTTTTTTTTTGGGGGGGGGGGGGGGGGGAGGAGTGTCCCTCTCAAGGTATATGTGCATTTTGGATAAAACATTAAGTTTTTTCTTTTGTATTTTTAATTTGCTAAGCAAATTTTTTTTTCCTTTTTTTGATATGGTAACTAAGATTTTGTGCATTTGTGAAAGCAAAAAGACGTAAAATGCATATGGAATTGCATAGACGTAAACAATTTTAAGTGGGTAAAGCATCATATTATTTAGTGTTATTTCACTTGGGTGTAAAATAAGCAGTCTATTAAGTAGGTTTATCATACGTAATGTTAATTATTCGAATTTGTGTCATTTCAACTATTCATTGAAGTAACTAACGGATTTCAATGACGGAAATTTGATCGATAAATGGTTGGTGTCTATTATAACTTAGTAATTTTGATAATTTAATACGTTAATTTAGCTTGAGATATATGATCCTTAGTATAGAGAGTTTTATGAGGTACATTAAGTGACTAATCCATGCATATAATCATGATGTGTCAAATGTGTCTAAAAAATTTCTTTGTTTTTTTTTTACAACTTTTTAACTAATTTTTTTAAACTTGAAAATCATTTCCTTGATTGCTATTATCAAGAGAGGGGGGAAAAAAAAAAAGAAGCTAGTTAGGTGGATTTATTTGCGTTTTTCAAGAGATCTACTCCTTTTTCTGATTCAAAAAACAGTTATTTCATTTATGTGCATGCCCAGATTTCATGTCCCATGAACTTCATTGTTTCGTAATTAAGAATGTTATGCTCCTCAAGATCTTAGCAGGATCTTGCCGGATTTGCAATTCTGCATTATGGATCATGATTACTGTTACTGGGTGGGTGTAAAATATAGGGAAGTACAACTCAACCTTAGCCTTAAATATGTTTTTTTTTTAAAAAAAAACCTGACTGACACAAATATTTAATTAATTATTTAAATGAAAATTAACACATAAATCATGAGTGTTGAAAAAGAAAGGGAATAAAAGATGCCCATTATGTAACGTTCAATTGAATGGATATAGTTTCAAAGAACTAGAATTATAATCTTTGTGATATAATCAACATAAGCTGGTTTAAATGGTTTAACACTTGATCCTCTTAAGTAAGGTTTCAAGTTCAAGCCCTGTACATGATTTATTATGGGAGATCTTTACCCTTATAATATAGACCAACAGTATCTCGATTTCAGTGAAATGGAGAATCTAAAACTAAAAAAATAAAAGAAAGATAAATATTAGAATAGAATTATAGAATTGTAGCGACATCTCAATAAAATATATGCAGATCTAAATATCAGATACTATTATAATATTATAGAGACCGATTTCAAGAGGCATGGAGGGGATGATGAAAGCATCGTATCACAAAGAAGCACGCGCATGGGCAAAGCAAAATCTCATATGACAAGGGGAGGAAGGCGTGGTGTGACGTTGCGTCATATCACAAAGAAGCATCAACGTTATAATTTTCTAGTTGAAAAAAAAAAAAAGGTTATAATCTTTTCCTTAAAAAACTGTGGTCTTTAATTTCTTAATTTAAGCATTTAAAATTCGTTCGAATTGGATTTGGAAGTGGCGTGAAACAGGCGTGGGGTCACGTTGTCCATGCACGCCTAATAATAGATATTTTATTTTATTTTTTGGGTGAAAAAAATGGACACCTATATGAAAGCACTACATGTGCGACATGGATGTTCATCATAAGAGGGCCACCATGGACCTATATATTTTTATCCCCCCTAAATCCCTGATTGAATTATCCATTCATAATATTTTTTAAAGAATATATTTTTTATTCCCCCTAAATGAGTTTTTTTTTTTTTGGTTGAAAATTTTCCAATTTCCAGGACCTAAAGCCCCGTCTAATTTGAGAAAGAAAAAAAAACACTAAGATATCTTTTAATCTTCAATTCTTTGTAATTAAAATTAAATTACTTATAATTTGTAGATCGTAGAACTCTTTTAATATATGTCTTTTCAGTCATAAAATTCGAATGTGAAATCTTTGTTAAGGGAAATGAGTCTCAAGTGACTTCAATAAATTTGTACCAATAAAATAATTACTTCTTTTAGTACAATCTGTATTTTATTTTTTCTTTGATAATTTTGTTTGTTGAATATTTTTGTTGTGTTGCAAATTTGATTGATAAAAAAAATGTTGTGCACTAAAAGAGTGTATGTTCCTATCTTTTTGCCTGTCCTCTATTATTTAGGGGTTTTTTAATTTAGTTTGGAGGCAAATATTCAACAAAGCCTCCCTTTTTTTTGGTTAATTACAAAACTTAAGGATCCTTCGAGTTAGTGAAACTCTACGTCATCAATGGACCTTTATTTTTTATGTGTTTGACGGTTGAAAATGGATTCAAAAATTCTATGGTACATATCCATGTATCTACCTATGTACACACCTATATAAGAAGGTGTGTACCGTACTAGAATGTATACGTTTGTATCTAAGAATTTTTGGAACACGATGCACACCCTCTTATATAGGTGTATATATAACTAGGTACATGGGTATATACCATAGAATTATGGCCGGAAAGGTGTTGGCATGAATATATCTTCGACAAATGTAATTAAGTAATGTTATTTTGCCAATAGAAAAGCCTTCAGTTTTACCGTGGCAGAGTTGAAACTAATCACTTCTAAAAGTTTAAGATGTCAAAGCCACGCACTTGAGTTTTCAAGATTCTGAGTCGAACAACTAAATGACGTCCATATAGCGGGAATCAAATTTGTATTACTCTTCAAAACTGTCCCATTTTTTATTAACTGTATCAATGACTTTTTTTTTTGGTGCATAAACGGAAGAATTTATTAATCATTATTTAATAGCTTGTCAAACGATATTTGTAATGTACAATCAACAGAAATAAAAGCAATTTCTTCAAATCGAAATATAATAGCTGTATCAACGGAACTAACTTACATGATGATTGTTCATCTCCCCACTCAAATTGTTATTTCTTCATATAACTTGAAGAAGATATCAACAGATTTATAGTAATTTCCTGCTGGTGAAAGATATACTGATCTAATTTGGTTTTCTGTAGCCAAATATTCTTCAAATATGAAAAATTTGCGGTTGAAGTGTCGATGCCAATTGAACGGCCGCTTTGCAGTAAAAACATAATTCATCCCATGAAAATCAAGTATACAACAACGCAAAACAACTGAAATCAAAACTAAGATAATACTCTTATCATTGAAGAGAAAAATAACTCTCACAATCGCAGAGACACACACTATTACAAAGATAAAAATAATACTAAAGCAAACAAAAAGAAAGGCAAATAGTCAGAAGACTGAAGAATTAACGATCCCGACCTCGTGAAATTACTATAATGAATTAAAGAGATAAGGGGAAGATGAAAATTCACAGAAAAATGGGGAGAAGAGCCGTCACTTTGAGTGGTGTTGCCCAAAAAAACAATTGTATCAATGACTTTAGTTTACTTTTTTTTAATATATTTTTTACCAGGCTAAGTGGTCCCATCTTCTTGGAACCTACCTAGACGACCCAAGAAGACCTCTCATGGAGGTAGGGTACTCATCACAAAATTTGAATTTGAGACCTTTCAGAAGAAATATTTTTACATTATTATATATAAATATACAAGAAAAATGTTGTGATGGGTCTTCTTCGTCCAAATTCGCAACAATAATCATCTCATCTTTTGCCTCTCCCCATCTCCCTCTATTTATTATTTTCTTCTTCATTTCTTTTCTCTCTAATTTGTGCATTTTGAAGGTTAGGATGATCTATTTTTCAACCATCCTAACTATTTTCTTTGTAATTCTGTTCAATATTATTTTATTTTTTAGTAATATAGTTGTCTCTCCAATTGTGAAAATTATTTCTTTCTCCGATTGTGAGAATCTTAGCTTATGCTTGGTGTTACAATGTTCCTTACCTTTGCGTATTCAATTTGTTTGTCAAAGATGAATTGTGGTTCAAAGATAAAGAGTTATTCTGTGAAATTTGACACTTCAAATGCAACTTCTTACGTCAGGATAGTATTGCTCCCTCGAAGGCTACTCTAGATTAGTATATACGTTTCCAAGAAGATGTCACATTACATATGTGGATCTCTTTTGCATGCTAAATCGTAATATAATAGTTGTGGGATGACAATGGATCAGTGCATGTAAAAATGATTCTTAAGATTAAAGATTGTATTTTAACATTAAATTTTGTATTTATTAGTATTCAATGTGTCTTATAAATATTGCAATCTCTATTATTTAATAATCTACTACTTGCATGATTAGACCATGTCCTTGAGATTTGATAAAAGAAAGGTAAATTAACGGTTAATACAATGTAACTCGACAAGATATTAGGAATTGTATATATATACACACACACATATAAGTGACTGCAAACACTAAGTGATTGTAAATACTGTGATTGAGACACCTGCCTCCTAAGTATTTATAAAGAATTTATTTAAAATAAAAATTTAAATAATATGTGATTTCAAGTCGTTAGAATATAGTGTCTTGTCAACTGCTTCAATGAAAAGAAAAATGAAATAAATTACTGGTATGTTAATATTATTATTTCTAAAAATTAAAATTATAAGATTAATTATAATATTTCTAAAAATATTTTAACTAAAATTTAAGAATGGCGTAGAAGCTAGTATGATAAAATTCTTCCATTTTCACAGAAAAAGGAAAAGGAAAAACGTGATTACATAAATTATTGTCAGCAAACCCATTAAAACGAACTGTTCCAATTAGTTATCAAATTTGTATTTCAGTCTTAGTCTTCTATGACTTATCAATAATCGGAAAAAAAACGACGACAGATCAAATGAAGCCAACAGATTATATTCACTTCTCTTGGATGTAATTGATAATCTAAAAAATTAATTTAATTTTCACCTGATTGATCTGAGTCAAACTCCCAGAAATTTATTGGCTTTCATTTATGAATTCAGATAGGGTTATCAAGATCTTATAAGGGCATCCCCAGCCCGTGGCCCGCGTGACAGTTGCTGGGCACGCGTGTAACACGCGTCGGCTTCAGCCTCTGTCACGCGTGTCACAGACCCCGGGGTGGAACTCCAGTGAGTTCCGCCCTGTGTGTAATTTTTTTTGTCCTTTTGTGGCTCAAAAACGCAGAGTTTTGGGATGAGCATTGAAGGGTGCGCTGTGTTTTGGGGAAAAGTTGGGAAAAAGCAACAATTCAATGCTGTGAACGTTGGAAGCTGGGAATTTGTGCACAGTAAAAGCAAATGTCTGTTGTGCCAAACGGATATGGGTTGGAAGCTTTAGTTTTTATTTTTAATAATTTTAATTTGGGTATAAATATTAGTAGTAGGATTGTGGAATATAAAATCTGAAATTTTTTATTACTTTCAATCTGAAATTTTGTCAATTTGGCTAGTACTTTGAAAAATTTGGAATCTATTTGGGAGTGAAGAAGCCAAAATTTGTGGTAAGTGATAAATACTTTTTTGTAGTTATTTATGTTTTTTTTAATTAAGTAATTATTTTGGAGTTGTATATTTCAACTAATAATTGTTCTCTATTTGTTTGTTGTTGGAGATATTTGGGAAGTGTTTTGTAAGTGAAGAATCAAGATAAAGTCAAGTGAAGTGAAGGAATTTGTAAGTAATTTATTTTACATATATTTATTCTTTATTTCTTGTGTAAATTTTTTTATGTAAGTTTAATTATAAAATGCTTAGAATATTGAAAATTGAAAATTTAAATTAGTTTAATTTCTTTGTTAAGTTAGTAAATTGTAATTAACATTCGTATGTTTAAATGTATATGATAACATGTTAAATCACATTATTAGTTTAGAGAAGCTTATATGTGTAAATTTTAATTGTTAGATTAGGTTTATGTTCTAGGATGTTTTCTTTAATATTTAAAAGAATTTTCATGAATGCGTTAGTTGATGAAAATTAAAATTAGAAATATTGAAAATTGAAAATTTTAATTAGTTTAATTTCTTTGTTAAGTTAGTAAATTGTAATTAACATTCGTATGTTTAAATGTATATGATAACATGTTAAATCACATTATTAGTTTAGAGAAGCTTATATGTGTAAATTTTAATTGTTAGATTAGGTTTATATTCTTGGATGTTTTGTTTAATATTTAAAAGAATTTTCATGAATGTGTTAGTTGGTGAAAATTAAAATTAGAAATATTGAAAATTGAAAATTTTAATTAGTTTAATTTCTTTGTTAAGTTAGTAAATTGTAATTAACATTCGTATGTTTAAATGTATATGATAACATGTTAAATCACATTATTAGTTTAGAGAAGCTTATATGTGTCAATTTTAGTTGTTAGATTAGGTTTATGTTCTTGGATGTTTTGTTTAATATTTAAAAGAATTTTCATGAATGTGTTAGTTGGTGAAAATTAAAATTAGAAATATTGAAAATTGAAAATTTTAATTAGTTTAATTTCTTTGTTAAGTTAGTAAATTGTAATTAACATTCGTATGTTTAAATGTATATGATAACATGTTAAATCACATTATTAGTTTAGAGAAGCTTATATGTGTCAATTTTAGTTGTTAGATTAGGTTTATGTTCTTGGATGTTTTGTTTAATATTTAAAAGAATTTTCATGAATGTGTTAGTTGGTGAAAATTAAAATTAGAAATATTGAAAATTGAAAATTTTAATTAGTTTAATTTCTTTGTTAAGTTAGTAAATTGTAATTAACATTCGTATGTTTAAATGTATATGATAACATGTTAAATCACATTATTAGTTTAGAGAAGCTTATATGTGTCAATTTTAGTTGTTAGATTAGGTTTATGTTCTTGGATGTTTTGTTTAATATTTAAAAGAATTTCCATGAATGTGTTAGTTGATGAAAATTAAAATCAGAAATATTGAAAATTGAAAATTTTAATTAGTTTAATTTCTTTGTTAAAAACAAACCACGATGTAGGTGAACCTTCAAATGGACCCGAATGAGATAGAATCATTCATACATTTACTTACCGGGGACAAGTCACAAAGTGAACGTGGAAATAGTTCAAACCTTCCCCCATGCCCCCCCAAATTGGCAACATTACCCACCACCATATAACCCCCCACCTTATTCCCAACAATATCCGGCACAATACCCTACAAGTTGGGAACATTACCGTCCACCACAGAACATCCCTCCACAAAGTTATAGCTACGGATCAATGCCCCTTCTATGTTACCCGCCTCAACCTCTTCGTACAACCTCAGCAGCACCTCAACCTTCTCGTACGACCTCACCACCACCTCGTCCTCCGCCTAGTAATAACCCCAACAATAAGGAAGGTGGTGTGCAGCCCCCCAAGTGGACACTAGAGGAGGATTGCCGCTTAGTGAAGTCATGGATTAATGTGAGCACGAATCCAATCGTTGGCGAAGATCAAAAGCTATCTGGCTTTTGGACTAAGGTGGCAAACACATTCAACCAACATGCTCCCGATGGAGCTTCAAAGAGAATGAGGAAGGTGTGCAACGCCCGATGGAATCGAGCCGCTCCATTAGTATCGAAATGGTGCGCTTGTGTGGCTCAGGCATACCGGGCGAATCCAAGTGGTACAAATGAGGATGACATAATGCAAAACGCTCAAGATCTTTATGTTGCTATGGTTGGCAAAGCATTTGATCTCATGCATTGGTGGGTGTTGCTGAAGGATCAGCCTAAATGGGAGACCTTCTGCGATCAATCTGGAGAAGCGTCTTCCAAACGGCTCAGAGTAAATGAGGTGGGCCCGTACTCTGAGAGTGACTCCCCTAGCACCCCCACCACCCCTACTACCCTTGCAACTCCTTTCAGTGAGAGTACACCAACTGAGGTCGTTGGAGGGCTTATCCGCCCTATCGGAACAAAAGCTGCCAAGAGAAAGGCAAAGGAGCTAGGTACAGACCCCGTATTGGATATCGTCACTACAGAAATGTCGGCGATACGGACAACTAACGAGAAGAATAGCACCATGTTTGAGCAATATGTCCTGGCCCAAAAGAAGAAGGCGGAAGCAGCTATGAAAGTTGTTGAGCTAAGAGATCGACATCTATCCTTGGAAGAAAGGAAGCAGCGCCTTAAGGAGATGAAGTACGAGGACAAGATTTTGAAAATGAACATAGCGGAGATGTGTCCTGAAGATCAAGCACGCTATGGCCCCATTCAGGAAGAAATTAGGAGTCGCTATCGTCAAAACTCGTCCTCGTCTGATATTGACCTTAATTTAGATTAATCGCTAATTTATAATTTTTAGTTTTATTGTGTTTTCATGGAACAGTTGTTGTGGTAGAAACATTTCCCTTTGTTTAATGGCATATTTAATTCCATGTTGTCTCCAAATTCAGTCTAAGTTGTTTCCAATTTGATGCTTTGTGTAGAAATTCGCAATTACTTGTTTCGAAGTTATTATTTTTTTATTTGTCAGAAATTAAAAATTTGTCTCATATAATGTATATTTGAATTACATTTATAATTTTAATTTAAATGCACAGGTATTGAACAATGAGTGGTTCATCATCCTCCTCTAGTACGTCATCCTCAACAGATGGTTTGAGCTTCATCCTAGAAGAATCTAGCGATGATTCCCCAATATTGGAAACTATGGTTATGAATGAAAATGGCCCGAAAATGTTGGAGTTGGCCCTGAAGTTGAGACATATTAGACAAGAAAGTAGGCATCATCATCATCACGAAGACCCAGAAAGAAGAAAAAATTTGTAAAGAGAGATCGATAAGAAGCACACGATCGCCTTTATAAAGACTATTTCGCTGAAGACTCCATCTATAGTGAGACCCACTTTCGGCGTAGATTTCGTATGCGATGGCACTTGTTCCTGCGCATAGTTGGTGCTTTAGAAAGTCAGTTTGAGTACTTCCAATTGAGGTATGATGGCCTCGGTAGGCGTGGGTTGTCACCACTCACCAAGTGCACAGCCGCCATGCGAATGTTGGCTTATGGTATATCGGCAGATTGTGTCGATGAATACCTAAAAATTGGTGAAAGCACAGTTATGGAGTGTATGAAAAAATTTGCTGCTGGTGTCATTCAAGTGGTCGGGGAAGAGTACTTACGAAAGCCAACACAAGCTGATATCGATCGTTTGTTACAAGTGGCAGAAGCCCGCGACTTTTCGGGTATGTTAGGGAGCATCGATTGTATGCACTGGGAATGGAAGAATTGTCCCTCAGGGTGGAAAGGAGTGTTTGCAAAAGGGGTATACAAAGTTCCCACATTGATTCTTGAAGCTGTTGCTTCCTTCGACCTTTGGATATGGCACGCTTTCTTTGGATGTCCGGGAACCCTCAATAACTTAAACGTCCTTCACCGATCCAATGTTTTCCAAGAGGTGTAACGCCCCGAAATTTTTATACTTATTTTGAATTATATGCAATATGTAAATTATGTGTATCTGGTATGCATTTTATTTTAGGCTCAGGTGTGTGTTCGATGTTATTATTATTATGTTTAGTGTTTGAAAAAAAAAACAAAAAAAAAAGGGGGGGAGGGGCACGTGTTTATGGTTCTTTCTTCTTCAACTCACACACCACACGGTAGAGAGAGGCAGAGAGGAGAAGAAAAGGAAAGAAGAAGGGAAGAAGAAGAAGGAGAAGAAATTACAGTTTTTTTTTGATTTCAATTCAAGGTGAGTAATTCTTACTCTTCTTCAACCTAAAATTGATTAGGGCAAGAAGAATTCGAAAATCTAGGGTTTGAATATGAGAAATCAAGCGAAAATTGAAGTATGAATTTGATGTTTTTAGGGTTTGATAGATTAGAACCCTAAATTCAATTGTTAGAGACCCACTTTTAAAAGTTGTATTGTTTATTTGTGATTTTTGGATTATGTGGATGTTGTGACTTGATTGATATGTTGTGAATTCGTCCAAATACATGCTAAACTATGGATTTTGGATTGGTTACTTGTATTTGGTTGAACAAGATGGTAGAAAAATAGGATGGGATTTTCGGATTTTTGTAGAACTCAGGAACTTTTGAATTTCTGAGAATTATTGGCTGCTCGAAAAATCCTGAAATTTTTACTGTAAGTTACTCATGATATTGGCCAATTTCCTAACAATTTTCGTGAATTTTTGATGTGTGGTTTGTGAGTTATGCATTTTTGATCAAATCTATCCTGTAATTTCATGCGGAAATTTGGTTGATGTTTTGAATTATTGTGGGCTATTGGGTTGATAAAAATTATGAAATTTTTACTGTAAATTGCTGAGGATGTTTGAAAAATCTCTGTAAATTTTGATGAATTTTGGATGTGTATTTTAGGAGTTATGAATTTTCGATTGGGACTGTTCTGTTTTGGGTGCATGGTTTTCGGTTACTGTTTTAATTTCGTTTTGAAGGATATGCTTGGAGAAAAATTATCAAAATATTACTGTAGATTGCTCATGGTATTTGGTGTTCTCTGGTAAATTGTTGTGAATTTTGGTTGTGTATGCTAAAAGTTATGAATTTTTGAGTTTAATTCACAGATTTTTGATTATTTTGGCTGACTATTTGAATTTCTGGGAATGATTGGCCTAGACAAAAATCATGAAATTAATATGTTAGAATCTACATGTCATTTGTCAATTTCCTGCAAAGTTTGGTGAAGATTGGATGTGTATGCTGTGAATTATGAATTTTTGAGTTAAAGTAACTTATTTAGTGTAATTATGGATTATTTGTATGTTTAATCCATAAATTAGATATGAAAAGGCCATTGTTGAGCTTCCTAAGAATTCTGATTGTGCGATGAAGCATGGGAAACTTGTGAAAGTATTTTGAATGAAATTATGCTTTGTTTTGATTACGTTTTTGTTCAAATTGTGGAATTGAACTTCTTCGAAAATACAAATGTGATTCTATGGATTATACGATTTTCTTAAGTTATGTTTTGGGGAAAAAGGTTCATGTCTTACTTTAGACTATTACAGGGCATTCTAGAACTATGGCCATAGAAGTAGTTGTCTTTGTGTTTGGAGTTGTATGAGTCATTGGTTGGTACCTTAAGTGGGCACTGCCCAGTCCGCCAATTAACTCTTCAGTTTGTGTTATTTGAGAGCTGTGCGGGTCCCTGGTTCTCCAGGATATGAATGTGACTCCTCAGTTTGTGATTTGAGAGCATCTACGTACTCTAGAGCGTTGGGTCCCTAGTTGGTACCTTGAGTGGGCATCGCCCGATCCACCAGGATGTGTTTGTACCTTTGTGTTTGTGATACTTCTTTGTGTGAGTCATGAGTTGACTTTTCCTAAACTAAAAGTTTTGCATTCAGTTAAGAATATGTGATCTGTTGTGAAATTGGTTTAGACTTGGATATCTTATGGAATTAATTTGACTTAGATTTGGATTTTGGATGTGATATGGCATTGGGTTTCATTGGATTTGAAATTTGGATAAGTTATGAAATCAATTTTGACCTTAGTTTTGGATTTTGGATTTGGTTTGGATTTGAAGGTTCATTCAAAATACCTATGAGCTTGTGATTGATTTTGAAATGCATATGTGATTGGTAAGCATGTTTTAAGATACATGTTATGTGTTTATGGCTAATATGTGAATTTTTGTGATAAAGTTGCTTTGATGTATGTTCCAATTATGGTTATGGGCGGGCCGTTAGGTTGCCTAGTAGATTTTGCTTTCTTTTGAACTCGAGTGAGGACTATGAGCCAAAAGGACATGATTGGTATGGGACAATCATGGTTAGTCTAGTGAATGGACTAACAGCAGAGTTTGTTTAGAGACTTAAGTGAAAACGAGAGTCCTTGAATCGTACCTGGTATGGGACAAGTACGACTAAGCTACTCTAATTGCCCGTTCCATGACATAAGTATGTTGTGTGTATTTGTGATATTTGTGAATATATTAGATATGGAAGGTATGAGTTTATTTTGATCCTTGAAGCATATGAATGTTCTTATGTCACCTTCTACATGTCATATGATATGTTCTATCTGTATGTCATGAGATACCTGTATTGTGTGATTATGTGTTAAACGGTTAATGTGTAAAGTGTAACAACGGGGAAGATAAGGGTTATTCACTGGGCTCGAGGAGCTCATGACCTCACCATTTTTTAGGTTCTGGAAACCAGAAAGGACCATAGGAGTATTAAGAGAACTTATTTGGACCTGAAGGGCTCGTTGTATATATATGCTATAGATTATGTTTCGTAAATACAGTTTTGTATTTTGATTCGGATATATGTAAGAACATTTTGTATATGGTTTAAGTATATATGCAATGTATGTTTTAGAACTACCGGCCCGAACTTTCGTTAGACTGTGATTAGAGTTTCAGCTGCTATCAATAAGTTAATTAAGATCATAGAGCCTTGTGGATGCTCCTAATCGGGCATCCACGGCGGGGACGCGCCCGTCCCCCTTCGGGTGGGGCGTTACAGGAGGTGTACGAGGGTCGGGCTCCAAAATGTGAATATATCGTCAACGGTCGCAAGTACAACATGGGGTACTATCTATCTGACGGTATTTATCCGAGATGGGCCACCTTCGTGAAGACCATCCCCCTTCCTCAAGGAGCCAAAGCGAAGTTATTCGCTGAACGTCAAGAATCTGTTAGGAAGGATGTGGAGAGAGCATTTGGGGTTCTACAAGCTCGCTTTGCCATCATCTGCGGCCCTGCACGAAACATGGATAAGGCTGAATTGGGTATGGTAATGAAGGCATGCATTATACTCCACAACATGATCGTTGAGGACGAGCGTAATTCATACGACCTTATTTTTGATTATGATGATGTGGAGGACAACACCCCGCAACCTAATGTCCAACGGAACCATCATCCGTGCTATGCAGCTACCTTCGTAGAGTAGCACAAGTTCATAACCCAGACCTACATGCACGTCTTCAATCCGACTTGGTCGAAGAAATATGGAATCGACACACTACGCGAAGAACTTTGCAAACGTAGTTGTTTCCTGTTATTTGTTGATATTTGGGGATGTAATTTTTTTTCATTAAAAAGTCAAACGTTCGTGATGAATTTTTTTGAACATTTTCAATCTTCATATTGTAATTTATTTTTAATTGCGATCCTTCTTTGTGTTAGTTTTAAATTGAATGGTACTTTCAAACTTTTTTTTTTAACTTGTTGGACAATAAAGACAAAAAAAAGGGAGGGAAATTAAAATCAATTTATACATTTTATGTCAACAAAATAAATATTCATAACTCTAAAAAAAAAATTCACACATGTTACAAAAGTTAAAACCCAAACACAACATAAAAAATAAAAAGTAATAAATTAAGTTCAAATTGTGGGCTCCATGTAATTAATTGTCCTGAAATGAGTTCCATTGGTTGGAAAATTGAATGGAATGCAAGTGGAACTCATGCTGACGTGGCAAGCTTGAGTTCCAAAAAATGGAACTTGGGTTGGGAATGCCCTAAAGGGAGGTAGGCATTGATAATCGCTCTTTTCATTTTTTTTCCTTTTATTTTTAACAAAACTACAATAAAGGTGGGAATATTATACTGACCCAAAATGATCCAATTCATAGATCAGTCCTGTAAAATAATCCGAACTATTACACTGTATACCCAACTTTGAAATTATTTGGACAGCTTATACCCGTGTGTCATGTATGGAATCATGTTGCTAAAAATGTTGATATGGCACACATTACATTTTTAAGGATTTAGTTTTATTTTAGACTAATCATGAAAAAAAAAAGCTTATCAATATGGTAAGAATAAAATTAAATAGTTCAATGATATCTTAAGTGAGATTAAATATCTAAAACAATATATCAAAAAAATGAATTATATTCAATATGGAGCCTATAATAATTATAATGAAGTCCAAATGTATCGAAAGGTAAGCCATGTCATCATTTTCAATGAATAATTCAAATTGTAACAAATTGAGAATGTACAGTGCAAATATCTGAAAAACTTGGTGTATATCACGCAAATCCTTTACTTTTGATTGGTTTGCACATTTGGCTAATAGTTTCGATTATTTCAAACCAATTTTCATTGAAGGTTTGTTCTTTCTAGCTCGTCATAAGTAACTTATCCTAGCAGTGATGATTCGTACTAATCAGTATTGATATAACTAATGAAGCTTAATTGGTACAATTTTGATGGGATTACGGTTCGATCAAATCATGAGTGGTTATTAATGCATTGATGAACGATGATGGCAATGGTTAGTGCTGTTGAGTGCTAGATATTTAAAAACTATGACTAGAAAATATATCTAAGTATTAATTATTGTTGATTAGTATTGATTAATGTTATTTAGTGCTTATTGCATTAAGTCACATAGCATATTTTTTTCTCAATAACTAGACAGTTATAATATTTAGTAATTAATTGAATGACTAGTAACTATTGTCATAACTAGGGATAGGCAACGGACTAGGTTGAGCCGGATTGGATTAGCCCATTAACTAAACGGGTTGGGCTGAGTTCAGTACATTTGTTAATGGGTTGGGCTGGGCTATGGGCCAAATGAACCCGACCCGCCCATGACCTGCCCATTACCACCTAAGGAGTGTTTTTGGTTAGTTAATTTTCCAACTAATGTATTTGTAATTTTCCAACCAAATTAAAGTAGTCCACATTCAAAGTTAGAAAATACACAATCAAGCTAATAAACGGGTCGGGTCAAGTCAGCCCATGGACGACCCGCTTTTGGCCCATTTAAAAATGGAACAAACTTACGCTAGACAACGGTGTATAATTATTATTGTTATGTACAAAGTATTGGTAATGAAGTTAACTAATTGGAACATGTAAATTAGTGTGTCAATTAGGTTAAAAAAATAATGGGTCACTAAACGGGCCGTTAATGGGCCCGCCCAGTCCGGTCTGTTAATATGCATTAATGGACTTGCCCATTAATGACCCAGTCCATTATTGACCAGGCCCTTTTTTAGCCCTATTTTAAACGGGCCGACCGCTTAACCCAATGGACACACGGTCTGTTGTCCACCCCTAGTCATAACACATAACACTCGTACTTCACATCTTTTACTTTTTATTATTTATTCTTTTTCAAGTTTGATTATTTATTATTACTGTTATTGTTGTTATTATTTTTGTTACTATTATTCATAATTTTTTTATGGCATGTATGAGGAAGGTGGCGTGGGAAATGTAGGCTGTGTCTGTGGGCGTGGGAAGAGACCACTAAAATTATGGGAAGTCCACTATCAAGACATTTTTCTCCTTCAAATTATCATCAATTGTTTTTGGTGCACTGCATTATTCTATCTTGCCAATTGCTACACTACATGTGCTGCATTTTCTCTCACTCATATTTTCTCCCCCTTTCTCTTTTGCACTCGATCTCTTCCCCTTCTTTTGCCTTACGGTAATTGGTGGGATTTCTCTTTTTTCCCTTTTTAGTGGAGTTTACATTGTCAAGGAGAGATTTGATAGAATCTTATAAATTAATTTAAAGTGTATTTTAAGTTAGAAGAGTGATCGGTAAGAATAAAAGATAGAAAAAACTGACAAAGTAAAAGGCATCTAAGATTTTGCACGCGTTGCTCTATAACTTAGCTTGTTTTCGTAGGTGGGTATCTTTCGGAATTTAGTATTGCTTATTTGGATCCTGAGTAATTAACTGAGAAATGCAGGCCGCAAAAGAAGAATTTGTACAAATGGAAGAAAAAAAATGGCACCCCTAGCAAGTCTTTTATGGAGGCATAATGGTCAAGTTGTAGGACGATCAGCAAAAATGAACCCTACCTTTTTCCTTGCAATGAGGAGACAGGGTATGAGGATTGTTTATGTATTGTCCACCAAGGCAATTTTGGTCAAATGATTTATTTGTATGCTCATTATTCAATTTAAGTACTATCAATATCTAGTCTAGAGCACTTGTTCACCACTAAAATACCTGTCTACTTTGATATATATCCAAGAAAAAGGACAGTTTTTACGAAATTTTTGATGGAAAAAAGTGTAGATTTTGACGGAAAATTAACCTGCTGACGTAAATTTTGACATAAATTAGATCCGTCAAAAAATCATTGAAAGGTTACTCATATAATATATGCCGCTTTTGCAATCTTTTTCAAAAAGTTACTAATACAATATATGCCTCTGTTGAAAGGTTAATAAAAAACATGGATGTCCAATTTTTTTAAAAAAAAAATTCTAATGCACTAATACAGCCTATAGGCAATTAATATTGTTACAGTTATTTATCGATTAAGGGCTTTTTTTAGGTTGGAAGGTTAAACTATAAATTATAAAAGGTATTTAAAAAAATTATATAAGGGCCATTGTAAGAAATTTACAGGTAATCATTTATAGTTGTAAGCAATTACAAGAAATTACAAGTAGATCTATGAAACTTTAAGCAGTTGAAAGGAATTACATAAATTAAATAGATCTAATCAACTATTACTAAAGAAATGTAAGCAGCCATTGGAAGTTATAAGGAATGTAAGAAGGGGTACACTCAAAGATAAAGATGCTTATTTTTTTTTTAAAAAAAAAACCTAAAATATGAAGATGAGCCTCATGATTGTTACAAGTATAGATTGATAATTCTGTTGGACTAAAATACTAATAACCCAAAAAAAATGCATTATTTGAACTTTTTCCACACAAATGAGGTGCAAGTGTTGATATAGATATTTTACCAATTGAGACAATTAACACAGAAATTATTTCAACTAAAAATAAGATATTGAATGCATAAACATTGTATCAGGAGATTTTAAATATACAGAGGTTAATTTGTATGTATTATTAACCTCTCACTTTAGCAGAATTAGTGAAATCAAAAAGAGATCAGTCAACGAATATGACAACCCAAAATGACCAAGGTTTTGTTGATATGCTGGTGTGAATATTATCAGTTTCATTATTATATTAAGACGTACAAAATTACTAATATTATTAATGTTCTTGTAAATATTTCAAATTATGGATAATTCTTAAATGAAATATATCATTAATTAACACATTTCTTAAGTTGAACCTTTTATATAATCTATGTTCTTTTCTACCTCTCATATTGAAACAATTTCATTCACAATAATAGTATCTATTTTCTCCTTTGTTTTCTCTTTTTCTTTTTTGAATGATGACAAACTCTTTGGTTATTTGATGCCAACGCGCATGTTACAATAGTTAGGGAATTGAAGTTGTCACTCTTCTTTTTTTAAGGCACTTCATGCTTCTTGTGTTTCTCTTGTTTGGCTTCTATGTGGGGAAATAAATAGATAAGAATTAACTTTAAATTGTTGGCCCTCAAAAATTCATCCAAAAAAGCTCAAAAAATAACCTAACACATATAATTGCAACTTCGCATGCACCGGAGTGACATTTGCCTCGTGCTCTACTTGCTCCACTGAGAATTTGTCACTCATCATCATATGGGTCGTCCTAATTTATATTCCACTTCATTCATTGGACATATATGTGAATTTATCTGTAAATCCACGAAAGCATTGGTTCCTTATATAGTATGCGCAAATACAGAGTTTCTTATAAAGGATTCAGACAAAAAAAATAACATGTTGCTCGTAACAAATATGAAGTATCATCAATCAACTATTCAAAATAACTCCTACTTAAATAATATACTCTAAGTACCAGCTAGAAAAAAACATATTTCATTTGAAGGCCAAATTGTGGAATCTGTATAAATAAATATCTAATATCTATATAAAATCTGAACGCCTCTAAGTCTCTTTATCTTCTAATGTATTTGATAGGAATGAACTCATATGCATAATTTGTTCATGCATATAATGCACTTCAACATTGACTGAAATTTAACATCAAGGACAAGTTAGAACCGTTCCACCTTCATTTTCTTGTCATCTAAAGAGAGATTTAAAGAGGTAACAAGCAAGAGGAAGTAATAGACAAGTAGGGCTAAGGAGTTATTATCATGTTCACAATGTGGGGTGTTGGTGGCTTACTTGAAACCCTACAGGAAAAATTAATAAAGGGCGTTTTTTACACTTAATGATGCTTTTTTTAAAAAAAAAAAAATCTTGGATCTTCTATTTCATTAAAGTCAAGTTACTATTGGTACAATACGAGGTAGAGCTCTCTCCTCACATATTTTCTCCATTCATAAAACTCGGACCCAAAATCTTATTTAAAAGGAATAATTGTCAAGCCACTTGAACCAATATATGTTGGTATCTAATGATACCTTTAAAAGTACTGCCTAGCTCTTTTGTCTGGCTAGCACCAATTATGTTGATTTTTCTTTTTTTTTTGGGGGGTGGTTTAACTAATTAACCTTGGGAAGGTGGGAAGTATTATGACTATCAATGTCAAACTCGATAAGATTTAGTTACTTTCCCTAGAAAATTCTCATGCCTTAAAAGGGTTTTTGTAACTTAGCCAACCATGTTCTTTGAATTTGTGTAGTGTCTTCCACTTTTGTCTTAGCTCCAATCTGAGTGGATGTAGTGGAATTGGTTGGTGGATTTATCAAATGGGCAATGAGGGAAATATGTAGGATGTCAGATAAAAGTCTAAAATGGCTGTGGCATCTATTTATTGATCAATAGGTTTCTGTTTTTATGTCGTTTAGTAGCTACTACACATTTGATATGACAAATCATGGCATGTCTTGTGTTGTGTCATTCATGCGATAGGATTGTTAAAAATTTATGTGATATATGCTGTTAATTTATGAATAAAATGGCTGGTGAAAAGAATTTTTAAAAAGTTCAAAACATAGATAAATATAAGAATAGCGGTTATAAATAAGACAGTTCAATGATGAAAAATGATATGATATTTATATCAATAATTTTTAAGTAAGAATAAATTTAAAATATCAAAAAAGATATCTATTTTAACAAAGTTAATGGTAAATGTACTTTCAACTGATTTTATATTTCTAGTATCATTTTGGCCACAAATTGTGTCTTTCGGCTTTACGTTGTCTTTTTCATACATCGGCAAGTTATAGTACAACTTCGTAAAATAGGTATCTATGTGATATAATAGATCTGACTTGAAAGGAACATCATTTTGATCGAACGATATGAGTTTTCATTGTTGATTCTTAATCAAATCCAATGAAATAAACTAATCAATCAAAAAAAATTTCTCTAACTAAATAAGCAATCTCAATATGACTTGCACAAATAGGCACAAGAAACAACTCACATAAAAGACAAGAAACAAACCCTAGAAAGGAAAATCCCAACTTTCACAAGAAGAGAAACCCTAACTTTAATAAAGAGAGAAGCCCTAACTCTTACTAGGAGGAGAGAAAATTTATTAAAGGAAAACAACAATATTACTAGCTATCAAAATGGATTAAACAAATCAAAGCAAAAGGGGCTTATTAATGGTGATAACAAAACCAGTGGCAACCCTAACAAACTTAAAAAGACAGGGAATAAGTGGACAGAAAAACTAGGATGCAAGGGAGAAAGGAGGAAAAAAAATAGAAAATAACAGTTACCTTAAACTAACGAGATCTATAAATTATTGTTTTAGTGATTTATTCTCCTGGTTTAAAATATGAAAACAATGTTATTTCAAGATACACACTTTCTTTAAAAATCTTGTGACTTTTATTTAACTGAGATGGAGCTGTAATGGACAAAAATTCTCATTACAAATTTTCTTCTTTTCGAGTCACATATTTTGAGTTTCTTTCCTTCCGCTTCCAAATAAATTTTTCCATGTTGAACAATGATCGTATGCAAGTCCTTAAAGGGTTTAATGTAAGTGCATATTTATTTGGTGGTTACTACTTGCTAGGTTAATAATAGGGTTAGGATTTGACTAGTAATTACACTTGATGAGATTAAGATAAGAATAAGAGGTAAAGATCAATGTAAGCGGGGTTTGAACTCAAGTCTCTAGTAACAACTCTCCACCATTTGAGACATCCGCTAACTATCAAGTAATTAGTTAAGTATATGTAAACATGAAAGTCTTTAATTGTACATATTCGCCTATATTTATAGGTTAATCAGGATGGGTTGTAAAAAACATGTAAATTCTTATTTCAATTCATACTAAACAGGGGAAAATAATTTAAATTTTACTTCAACTCATATTAAACGTTCGTTTCTCACTAGGGAATTTAAAGTATCTTAACTTTAAGTCCTCTTGTAGTTAAATTTAGGTGGTGAACAAAGTATCAAACCATGTTGAATTGATAACACTCACGTTTCATTGTTGTTTTATTTCACGTTGAAAACCAAATGGGTTGAGAATCATATATTTTTCCTATTTGAATGAATTCAGGTTTTTTAAAACCCTGCTCCTATTCAAGCAATTTTAACGATCTTTTTTTTTCCCAAAACAAATAGCTATTAATTACAACTATACAATTCTATGAATGGAAAGACGATTGACCAAATGATCACATTCTCCTGGTAGTGGGAGCACGGAAGTGAAGTCGTGTGCTCCCAATTGCGAGTGTACATTCGCTATGACGGCAATTCTTGACATACACTTTGCGTACGTGATTCTGCAAGTGTGTGCTCCGAGAGGCCTGATATAGGCTTTGTTGGAGCACATGTGATGAGCAGTTGGCGAGACGTCTAAAGCGCCTTTGCAGCCGGCCCAAAACAGTGTTACATAGGCCAATTGAACCCTGGACAACCTAGGCCTTAGGACCATAATAGAAGTGCATAAAAGAACTCATGGCCTCATGAAGCTACTTAAAAGCACAATGCAAACCAATCTGCACTCCTGCAGTACATCACATTATACAGAGTATCTAGGCAGACTCCGTCTCTAAAGAAAGATGATGCGAAAATTTCTACCGAACTCCGAAAAAATATATAATAAAAAAGCGCATCTCAAACGAGATCCTACTTTGTCTCATCATAGTTTATGCAACTGGAACCTGAAGAGGGACCTCAATGTTGGTGGTCAACACTGGAGGTTGAACGAGGATTTCCTGTTCT
This sequence comes from Carnegiea gigantea, assembly GCA_029747015.1. NCBI lineage: Eukaryota > Viridiplantae > Streptophyta > Magnoliopsida > Caryophyllales > Cactaceae > Carnegiea > Carnegiea gigantea. The sequence goes on along the minus strand of JAKOGI010000133.1, from coordinate 551,886 downwards.
TTGGGAGGATGAATGGTAACCAAATCTGGCAATGGAGTTGCTGGGCCTTGCTTGCCCTTAGGATCCCACTCCAACATGGTTTTGACAAGTTCTCTAAGATAACAATCTAATGATTTAAATTCCACAGTCCATCCCCATAAGCTTTACTCAATGTTAGGAAATAAAGGGGATAATAGGATGTGACAATGCAACAGAATTCAACCAAGAACACAACGCAACAATGAAAAAAACAAGAATAAAGGACACAGGGAATTTTTACGTGGAAACCCAATGTGGGAAAAACCACGGACGGCGACAGCACACCGACGAATTTCACTATGAGCAGAGTAGTACACCACAATCACTTCAGTGATTAAGAGCAGAATTACAATACTCTCAATTGTATTCTCTCACAAACAATCTCACTCTCTCAATGTGTATTCTATATTGGAGTGTTTAGAAACAAGGCCCTAGACCCCCTTTATATAGGGTCTGTGAGGTAGGGTTTCTCCCTGAAAACCCTAGCTGCCAGGGGGAATCCTCCTCGAACACAGAAACCCTAGCCGCCATCCGAAAGAGGCGGCGAGAAGACACGTGGCACGACCGTGCCACGTGGCACGGTCACCCAGTGCCACACGGCACGGCCGTGCCATATGGCACGGTGCCCCCGTGCCAATTTTCTGTCCCTCTCGTCTTCGGCTCTTCGTCTTGGCACACCCGTGTCTGTGCAGCATGGGCTCCCCGTGCCGATACTCGAGATTTTGGGCCATAAAACCCAACAATCTCCACCTTGGACCAAAATCTCCAATCTTCAACTTTCCGTCGCCATCGTTTCACCCCTAAGGGTGATGCCCCCTATGGGGCTATGCCCCGCAGGGCCCTCAGCAGCTGTGAACTCCCACTAAGTCCAAGCAATGCTCGAACTTAGCTGTAGGTAGTGGCTTTGTAAGCATGTCAGCGGGATTCTCGGAGGTGTGAACTTTCTTCATCATTATTTCTCCTGCAACAACTGTGTCTCGTACATAATGATATTTGACGCTGATATGCTTGGTCTTCGAGTGGTAGGCATCATTCTTTGTCAGATGTATGGCACTCTGACTATCAGAATATACCACAGTAGCAGATTGTGGTATTCCAAGCTCCATTACCAGTCCCTTTAGCCAGGTAGCTTCCTTCACCCCTTCAGTGGCAGCAATATACTCAGCTTCTGTTGTGGACAGAGCTGCAATAGATTGTAAAGACGCTTTCCAAGAGATAGCGCCCCCACACATGGTAAAGATGTACCCAGATATGGACCTCCTCCTATCCAAATCACCAGCATAATCAGAATCAACATACCCTACTACATCAGATGTAGCAGCCTTGTTTCTATCAAATACCAGCCCTTTCCCCACAGTTCCCTTTACATACCGTAGGATCCATTTTACATCCTCCCAGTGGTCCTTTCCAGGATTATGCATATATCTGCTTACCACACTCACAGCATGTGATAAGTCTGGTCTGATACAGACCATGGCATACATCAAACTCCCTACAGCACTAGAGTATGGTACATTGGACATTCTACCGATGTCCTCTTCCGTTTGCGGACAGCATTCCGCAGACAGTTTAAAATGTGCAGCAAGAGGGGTAGACACTGCCTTGCAGTCTCTCATTTTGAACTTGCTTAATACCTTCTCAAGATATTTTTCTTGAGACAAGTATAATTTTCCCTCCTTTCGATCCCTGTGAATCTCCATGCCCAGTATCCTTTTAGCTGCACCTAAGTCTTTCATTTCGAATTCCTTACTGAGCTGAGATTTTAGCATGCTAATCAGGGTTTTATCTTTAGATGCAATTAGCATGTCATCAACATACAGTAGTAGATATATAAAGAACCCATCACCATATTGTCTAAAGTATACACAATTATCATATCTACTACGTATGTAACCATTATCAATCATAAACGTGTCAAAACGTTTATACCACTGCCTAGGAGCCTGCTTGAGTCCATACAAGGACTTTTTCAACTTACATACCATGTGTTCCTTATCAGGAACAGCAAACCCTTCAGGTTGCTTCATATATATCTCCTCTTCCAGCTCACCATGCAGGAAGGCTGTTTTTACATCAAGCTGCTCCAACTCCAAGTTAAACAATGTCACAATAGATAACAATAATCAAATAGAGGTGTGTCTGACTACAGGAGAGAAAACCTCATTGTAGTCTATACCTTCCCGTTGGTTGCAACCACGAACAACCAACCTTGCTTTCCACCTTGCATCCTCTGCCCCAGGAATGCCCTCCTTCTTCTTGTATATCCATTTGGCAGTTAAGGCCCGTCGGCCTTTAGGCAGGTTACATAACTCCCAAGTCCCGTTTTTCTGCAGACTTTCCATTTCTTCTTGCATAGCCTGAATCCAGTTGGGTGAACTTGGGCAGGTGATGGCTTCAGTATAATTTGAAGGCTCAGTTCCTTCAGACACTTCCTCTGCAACAGAAAGTGCAAATGCTATCAGCCCTTCATCATCGTTGTACCGGGCCGGTCTCCTGATCTCCCTGCGAGGACGATCACGTGCTATAGAGTGCTCAACCTCCTCCTGAGGTTGATTAGTGCTGATAGCCCCAGGCTCAGTGACCTGGACTTCCCTTATAGCTCCACCTTGAGCTGCAGCAGTCTCCAGCTCCACCTCCATGTTGGTGTCTTGCTGAGTTCCTGTACCAGTAGAAGGAACAGCAGCATTCTTTCCAGAAGATAATATATCAGACTCATTGAAAGTAACATCCCTACTTTGTATTACTTTCTTAGAATCAGGATACCACATACGATACCCCTTAGATTCACTAGCATACCCCAAAAACATACATTTAACTGCTCTAGGTGCTAGTTTTCCCTCATTTACATGAGCATACACAGGACACCCAAATACCCTGAGATTAGAGTAGTCAACAGGATTACCTGACCATACTTCTTCTGGAATCTGAAACTCGATGGAGGAGTGTGGTGATCGATTCACCAGGTAGCAGGCCGTAGAAATGGCCTCAGCCCAAAACGCCTTGCGATCCCAAAGCCCAGCAGTTGAAAGCAAACACCGTGCTTTCTCTAACAACGTCCTGTTAATTCGTTCTGCGACCCCATTTTGTTGTGGTTTCCCGACCAAGGTTTTATGCCTGGCTATGCCGTTTGCTGTGCAGAACTCTTCAAACTCAGATTCAACAAACTCCAGGCCATTATCAGTCATGAGTTTCTTGATCCTTTTGCCAGTCTGGTTCTCAACCAGAGCCTTGAATTTCTTGAACATTGAGAATGTCTCGTTTTTCTGTCTCAAGAAATACACCCAAACTTTTCGTGAGAAATCATCAACAAATGTTAACATGTAACGCTTACCTCCCATCGAAGGTACCTTAGAGGGACCCCACAAATCAGAATGTATGTAGTCCAGGACCCCCTGAGTACGGTGACTAGCCTTTGAGAAACTTACCCTTTTCTATTTCCCAAATACGCAGTGATCACAAAAATCCAACTTACCCGTACTAGCGTTACCAAGACAACCTTTCTTACCCAGAATGGTCATCCCTTTCTCACTCATATGGCCCAGCCTCATGTGCCATAACATCGTCTCATATGCTGTACCTACAGCTGCTGCTCATGTAACTGTGGCTCCCTGCAGGATGTAGAGACTGCCCTGCCTCAGTCCCTTCATCATCACCATGGCTCCTTTAGCCACCTTTAGAGCTCCATTCTCCATGACGATTCTGCAACCATTAGACTCAAGAGTTCCCAAGGAAATCAAGCAACGAGTCATATCAGGAATATGACGCACTTTAGACAATGTTCTAATAGTGCCATCATGGGTTCTGATCTGGACTGTACCTATCCCTGCAACCTTGCATTCACTATCATTGCCCATAAGTACCACCCCAGAATCCACAGACTCATAAGTAACGAACCAGTCCCTATGAGGACACATGTGGAATGTGCAACCAGAATCCAAGACCCAATTGTTATCCACCCCTTTCCCAGAGGTGGTAGCTAAAGAAGTAGCAAGCAGAACATCCCCATCTGACTCAGACTCTACCACACAGTCAGCAGTAGCAGTTTTACCCGTTTCCTCATTCTTGTTCTTTAGCTTCCAACAATTAGCCTTTATGTGACCCAATTTTTTGCAAAAGTGGCAGGTTTTATTAGCATGAGGATTTCTTGATTTAGAACGGCTCTTCCTATTACCGTTTCCCTTCTTCTCAGTTGTCCTACCCCTAACAGCCAGCCCTTCACCCTGGTCAGCATGAATGTCATGGTCAAACTTTTCTTTTGAAAGAAGGTTAGCCTTGACATCTTCAAACGATATAGTATCCGTGTTACTATACAGCATGATTTCTTTAAAGTGTTTATATGAAGGGGGTAGTGAGACAACAAGCAAGATGGCTTTATCCTCATCATCAATTTTTACATCCAGACTTTCCAAATCAACTAGAATTGAATTGAAATCATTCAGATGTTTCTGGACAGGCGTACCTTCAGCCATACGACAGGTGTACAACCTTTCTTTTAGCCTGATCTTATTGGCTAGACTCTTTGTCATATATAGTTCTTCTAGCCTAGCCCAAAGGTCAACAGCAGTTACCTTATCAAGAACCTCGCGGAGCACGTGAGGTGCCAGACATAGTTGTATGGCTGAAACTGCCTTCAACTCCAGTTCCTCCCATTCCTCATCTGTCAACTTCCCACGCCTTTTCTGCTGATCCTCAGCCCACTTTTCATCCGTTGTGCCTGTAGGTTTGACGTGAGGTCCCTGCAGGACCTTCCACAGCCCGTGCTGGATGAGGACCGCCCTCATCTGCACCTTCCGGAGATTAAAGCTAATCTCCCCGTCGAATTTCTGTATGTCCACCTTCATGATTGAAGACATCCTACAACCTCGCTCTGATACCACTTGTTAGGAAATAAAGGGGATAATAGGATGTGACAATGCAACAGAATTCAACCAAGAACACAACGCAACAATGAAAAAACAAGAATAAAGGACACAGGGAATTTTTACGTGGAAACCCAATGTGGGAAAAACCACGGACGGCGACAGCACACCGACGAATTTCACTATGAGCAGAGTAGTACACCACAATCACTTCAGTGATTAAGAGCAGAATTACAATACTCTCAATTGTATTCTCTCACAAACAATCTCACTCTCTCAATGTGTATTCTATATTGGAGTGTTTAGAAACAAGGCCCTAGACCCCCTTTATATAGGGTCTGTGAGGTAGGGTTTCTCCCTGAAAACCCTAGCTGCCAGGGGGAATCCTCCTCGAACACAGAAACCCTAGCCGCCATCCGAAAGAGGCGGCGAGAAGACACGTGGCACGACCGTGCCACGTGGCACGGTCACCCAGTGCCACACGGCACGGCCGTGCCATATGGCACGGTGCCCCCGTGCCAATTTTCTGTCCCTCTCGTCTTCGGCTCTTCGTCTTGGCACGCCCGTGTCTGTGCAGCATGGGCTCCCCGTGCCGATACTCGAGATTTTGGGTCATAAAACCCAACACTCAAGAATAAAACTTCCATTATTTCATCGTCACAAGTTCCTAGAGTTTCATATTAAACCATAATCCGAGCAATGAAAATCACAATCCGCCTGACTAAAATCAAATATAACCTACCAAGAACATTCTGGGTACGGGTGGCACAAATGATGATCGCAGTGCGCATGGAGTGACACGAACTTCAACATCAGAGTACCCATCCTCTGCCAGTTCCCTTGTGAGCACTTCGTTCAGCTCGGCAAAAACCACTCCATCAGCAATGAACTGCCCAAATCAATAAGGTTACCGATCATTTTCTTGTTTATTTGTACATTTTTTTTAGATGATTAGGATAAAACTGTTCGTAGAAAATCTTCAATTTGGTTATCTCAAGAGGGGAAAAAGTCACTGTATTACATCGAAAAAGTGGAAATATGAGTGAAGCAATCATCTTAGCAGGTAAGAACTCAAATTCACAAGCAGAGCAGGAAATTCCAACAAAAGCAATTAATCAAATGCCTAAAAGAATGCAATTTCAATCAAAGGACAACAATCGATGCTTAGTAAATCCGCTTACTACATAATCCACCAAATGGGTACAAAAAAAGAGAAAATTGGCTCACTTTTCAACACTTGGCTCAAGATATTGTAATGCTAAACGAAACCCACAAACAGATCAGCCCAGAAAACAAAATTCACTTCTTTGTTCATATTTTTAGCATATATTGCATCCGAAATTGGAGCAGACAATGTAACAGGACAGATAGAGGAGATAGAATACCTTTCTCTTCTTGCTCATTTGGGTTGCCATGATTGGGGGAATCGACGAAGCAGGGGCAGCAAAGAAAGAGGTGAAGTGGTGGAGTTGGGTACGTAGAAACCCTAGTTCTTTTCACTCGAAGAGTTTAGATTGATCATTGATGATGATGCTGGGTGGATTACAAATGCGATCGGCTATACTTCACATAAGATGTGGACGTTCGTAGGGCAGTGATAAGATGGCTCCTTTAGTGCGGTTGCTTAGTGCTTGGTTTTGGTGTAGTTTGGTTTAAAAGAAGGGAAATTTTCAGTTTAGATGAATTCAAATATTGGGTCCCTCTTTGCGGTAAATTTGTTTTGAATGTTGGGATGGCCATAGGCGTGATTGTTCTATTTGGGTTTTGAATATTGAGTCAGTTTTATCATGTATTTCAATTGGATGAGTTGGTCCAAAGGAGTATCATTTAGAGATATGTGATGGACAATGCATAATGCATAATGCATAATGGAGTTGCTTCGAAAGGAAATGAGTGTCACCTGTGTATATTTGAGTTATAAATGATACGTACGAGGAGAGTAGGACAAGGGTGAGGACGCCGGGAGGGGCGATGACTTCTACGTTGGAATAGGCCTGCATTAGGGGTCCGTTTTAGGCCCTTTCCTTTTCATCCTGGTTATAGATGAGCTTACTAAAGGGATTCAAGATGAAATACCTTGGTGTATGTTATTCGTAGATGATATTGTTCTTATTGATAAGACCAGAGAGGGAGTCAATGTCAAGTTAAAGCGATGGAGACATACACTAGAGTCTAGAGGTTTTAGAGTGAGTAGCTCAAAAACTGAATACCTTCATTGTTGTTTGAGCGGAAGGGAAGTTGCCCAGGGAGAAATCACCATTGATGGATTGTCGATACCAAAGGTAGAGAAGTTTAAATACCTAGGCTCAATCGTTCAGCAGAATGGTGAGATTGACGAAGATATTAACCAACACATAAAAGTAGGTTGGCAAAAATGGAAGAATGCTACGGGTGTGTTATGTGATAAGAGGTTGCCTGTAAGGTTAGAAGGCAAAGTTTATCGAATGGTAGTTAGACCTGCTTTGCTGCATGATTCAGGAGTGTTGGCCGATTAAGAAGACTCAGGTTTAAAAGTTGATGGTCACAGAGATGAGGATGATTAGGTGGATGTGTGGTTATACGAGAATGGACAGAATTAGGAATGAAGCGACAAGAGACTTAGTTAAAGTAGCTCCCATCGAAGATAAAATGAGGGAAAATAGTCTTCAATGGCTTGGCCATGTGAAAAGAAGAAGTGTGAACGCTCCCGTAAGGAGATGTGAGAGAATTAACATCCCGGGAGGTAAAAGAGGGAGAGGTCGACTAAAGAAGAGTTTGGACGAGGTGATTCGGGAAGACTTGAAAGTTGTAGGATTGTCGGAGGACTTGGGTCAGGATAGAAGACTATAGCGGGATAGGATTAATATCTTAGATCACAAAGACCAGGCCCAGTAGCTGTCTTTAGATTGCAGTAGGTAGAGATTTGGCCCTGTAGATGTCTTTAGATTGCAGAAGGGTAGGTTTTTGTTGAGGGTTTCTGTTTGTCGTGTTGTATGGTTCAGTCATCTGGGAAGAGACTTTATTTGTCTACCTCCGCAAGGTACAATACCTTCCTCTACTTTTTGTACAGTTGTTTAAATGGTCGTGACCGACTGCTTTATATGCATATCCCTAGTTTTTCCATTTAATGTTTTTTACAAAATCTTCTTTTATAAAATGTTTTCACAAAATCTTGTTTTGTGAATCTATTGGAATCAACCTCATTACGTGCAGGGATGCCGGTAGTGGTAAGACTGCTACATCTGGATCTCCCCAAATCCCGTGAAAGCGGGACCCACACTGGGAAGTGATGATGATGATGATGATAATGTATTTAGAGTTTAAGTAACTTGAGACTAACTTCTTTTTAAAAAAGTTTTTTATTCGGATATGTGAATATATATGAAATCTATGCTAAAAGAACCACCATGCTCGATATGTTGATAATAATTCAATTCTATAAATGGAGAATCAAAGTTGAAAAAAGAAAATCCTATCGTCATAAAACGAAGTTGTCACCTTTCACAACAATCTCATAATGACATGCATTTCAAATCCACTCTAAAATGAAACATAAACTTTACAATCTCAAAAAAAAGGGGGCAATGTAATATCATTGCAACTCACATTCTTCCGCCGCTTCTGAATCACTAAATTCTATCTCTTAAACATCACGCATCTCTAATTTCCGATCATTTTTATTGTTGATCCTTTAATACTATTGGGAGAAAAACTGTCTCAGAAAATTAATATATTTCTTATCATCCATACTTCTAAAGTGCATGATGCCCTTCAATGTATCCCAATTCCCAACCTAGATTCATTAAGGTCCTGTTCTTTTCATCGAGAAATTCCAATTTACCAACTTCAACTCATTTCAACCCACTATTTTAACAAACTTTTACTCATATAAAAATATGCCAATTTAAACCCACTTCAATAAAAAAATTACCCACTTCAATCCATTTCAACCCACTTCAACCAACTTTATGCATTTTCGAATCCTTATTTTTCAACGAAAAGAACATACCCTAATAAGGTAAACAAACAATCCTTCACGATTCCAAAAGCATTTTGTCCATACTCCTGTTTCATCCTTACTCCCCCTTTTGGAGGCCGGGGGACATATGACAATCGTTCACGATCCTAACCTAATTTTTACATAAGATACAATGGGATGTTGGTTGACATATGTCAAATTTGAATCTAAATATTTTGTAATAAAATTTCAAAAATTACTTGAACAATTAATATAAGTTAAAACCCACATATATTAATCTCTATAATTTTATAAAAAATTAAACAAAATAAAATTGAAAATCCCACACAAACATAACAAGAATTTCCCGCATGACAAGCTGTTTTAGTAATAGTTATTTGTTTTACTAACTGTTACCTATTTTACTATCATTAGCTATTACCAATAGTGTTTAGTAGCTAGCTGTTCTACAAGTGATTTAAAATAAACACGTATGGTAAAAGTATATGACCAAGTAGCTTACTTATATAAAATGACTTAAAAAAATGCAATGAATGAGAGTTTTAATAGATAAAAAAGAGAATTTTATAGTTTGCAATGCAGTCACTAGATAGAGGTTCTTAAATATTACTTTCTACAATGTTGCAAAAATACCCCATAAACTTCTAACCACTATTTTATTTACTATATAAACCCATAATATTTAACCACTATAAACCAGTAACCTCAATTTTAATTTTTATTATCGAACACAATCTGCCTCTACAGTCAATTAGTAGAAGTGCAGGCACTTTTGGCTGGAAGGTGGAATTTGGGAACAGCATGCAAGGACTGGAGATAGGGATGGCAACGGGGCGGGGTTTCCCCCACCCCATCGGGGCCCCGCCCCGCAGCGGGGAAAATTCCCCGGACCCGCCGGGGACGGGGCCGGGGACGGGGGAAAATTCCTCCCCCGGTCGCGGGGACGGGGGCGGGGTGGGGGAAAATTTCCCCCATCCCCGGACCCGCTCCCCGTCGGGGAAATATACCCGTCCCCGAACCCGTTTCCCCGCCCGGAAATTAATTAAAATTACATATATATATATCCTTAATTTATTAGTTTAATTTCTCTTTGTTGTTTAGGGCTTATTGTTTGATTATTTTTATATTGGGCTCGTAATTTTTACTGTAATTGGGCTTGCATTTTGTGTAATCTTGTCACTAAAATTCGGGGAAGCGGGGCCCCGGCGGGGAACGGGGTCTCCGACGGGGCGGGGGCGGGGGGAAAACAATCCCCGACAGCGAGGGCGGGGGACGGGGTGTTGAGCGGGGACGGGGGCCCCGCCCCGCCCCGCCCCGCCCCGTTGCCGTCCCTAACTGGAGAAGTGGTTCATTACTCATTAGAAGGGGGTCGAGGAGCAGGGCAGAAGAGTCAATTCAAAGAGCGGGAAGCTAGGGTTTATGCCTCCCCCCTTGCATTACATTATTCTGCTCTTCCTACTGTCTGCTCATTTTCAACCTCACTGCTGCGCTTCATCTCTCTCCCTCTCTCTCTCTCTCTCTCTCTCTCAAAATCATCGAACAAGAGAAAGCACCGACAATGGCGGCCAATGGAGCAGCAAGAGCAATGGGCCAGAAGGAAGAGGACATCCTCATGATGCTTGCTGCTCATGTTCATCTAGGAACTAAGAACTGTGACTTCCAGATGGAGCGTTACATCCACAAGCGCCGCTCTGACGGTCTCTTCTTTCTTTCTCTCTCTGGTTTCTTCAGATTTTCTTCTGATTTGATTGCTTGCCTGTAACTTGGACCATAAATTATGAGTTGAGCTTGCTTGCTGATGAATTTTTTCCCACCATCTTTCTGCTTATGAACTGAGATTGCTCATGGACTTCGGTTTTGTTCTTAGAGTTATGTATGTGGTGTGCTAATCTTGCTTGCTGGTTGTGGATTTATGCGTTCAGTTTGATGGTATAATTGTTGAGTTAGATATAGCTAAACTTGATATTTTATCCCAGTGTTGTGCAATGAATGCTTTTTCTGTTTGAGAGTCGCAAATTATGTTTTATAGTTATTAGTAAGATAAACCTCAATATGTTGATTGGTTTTAGTGAGTGTTAAATGGAGTAGTTATGTTTACTATGGTTGCCGAAATTTCTATTGTAACCTGTATCTGTTTAATTGGTTGTAATGCTTATAAAACTAAGTAATGACTATATTGTAGAGAACCATAGTGGACTTGTTCTTGCCATGCAGGAGTAGTAAAATTCGTTGCTGGGTCTATTCTGAACGGACAGATTGAACAATACCCAATTCGGACAAAGTTTCCTTTTCCAACATTGTTGATTTCAGATGGGCACATTGAACAAAGTTTAATCTGGGTCAAGTTCAGGGCAATGGGAAACTGAATAGGAAACCCTGATGCTCAAATTCAAATTACGGGCCAAAAAAAAAATAAAAAAATTAATGACCACACCTGGATTGGTATGAAAATACAGAATCAGACTTCGCCATTGTTGAATAATGAAAATTGATGTGGTTTGGTATGGGCTGAGTTTTGCTGACCCACAAATATTGAAGAACTTTATATGTTTCAGGCTTGTGGACTCTTTATTATTTTGATTGTAGATGCTTCAAATTTGATTGTAATTTGTAACTGCACCAAAATACATAGTCTGTTAAGGTGCTTTACCTCAGGCTATATGCCATGGTGCTAGAGAAACTTCTTTTCACATTCTCTTTCATTTAGCCTTCTTTTAATCCGGCCGAGTGTGAAAGTGAAAAGAAGACATGTCATATTTGTCTGAGCTTTGTTTTTCTCTGATCCATACTTTTCCCAGAATATAGGAGTTTTTTCCCCTCTTGTAATTGGGGTGATTAATTTATTTTTTGCTACCTTGTTTTGTAGATGTTCTGTTGCTTGGTGGGTTTGAAGTCATGCATTTAAAGATTATCTTGATGACATTTTGTGTTGCATTTTATGTTCATTGTCGTTTGCTTCCTTCGATATGATTATCACTGTATGCCATGGTTCACTGCTGAATATTTCTGTGGTTGACTTATTAGACTGTTGGTCATAAATTGCATATTTTTTAGTGGGTGTTGTTCAGTAGGATGCTATTGCTCTTGCATGCTAATATGAGCATAACCTAGCAGGTATTTACATCATAAATCTTGGAAAGACTTGGGAAAAGCTTCAGATGGCTGCCAGGGTTATTGTTGCCATTGAGAATCCTCAGGACATTATTGTTCAGTCAGCCAGACCCTATGGTCAGAGAGCTGTGCTGAAATTTGCCCAGTACACTGGAGCTAATGCTATTGCAGGGAGACACACTCCTGGTACCTTCACCAATCAGCTTCAGACTACTTTCTGTGAGCCTCGATTGCTGATCTTGACTGATCCACGCACTGATCACCAGGTTTTTGTCCCATTTGATGCTCTATTTGCTGCTATATATGCTTGTATATTGATTATTATTTCCACTTTTTTTTTCTTTCCCCTCCTAATGTATGCGTATTGCATAACATGTGCACAGCCCATCAAAGAAGCAGCTCTTGGAAACATCCCCACCATTGCTTTCTGTGACACTGATTCTCCTTTGCGTTATGTGGACATTGCCATCCCCGCAAATAACAAAGGAAAGCACAGCATTGGTTGTTTGTTCTGGATGTTGGCAAGAATGGTTCTCCAGATGCGTGGAACCATTCGTCCCGGACATAAATGGGATGTCATGGTGAGCTCTTGTGAACTAAGAACTTTTGTTATGGTTTGGTTTCTGCTTCTCAGCATGTGAGATTATACACCTATGATTTATCTGTCTCTTGATTTTATGTCAAAACCTTTTTGGTGGGTTTTCCTGGACTGAGTCTCTCTGCCATGTGTTAGCACTTAGGACATGCTAGATGTAAGTCTGCAAACATATGGGATGGCTTTCTTGTACTGTTGATTTAAGATGTGTAGTTGGTATAGGTGGATCTGTTCTTCTACAGAGAGCCAGAGGAGACCAAAGAAAAGGAGGAAGAGGAAGCTATTGTTACTGCTGATTACGGAGTTGCTGACTATGGTGCTGCTGCTCTTCCTGGCGACCAATGGGCTGCTCCAATTCCCGAGGGTCAGTGGCCTGCAGAGTTGCCTCCCCCGCCAATTCCTGCTGTTCCTGGTGTTGAGTGGACTGCTCCTCCAGGTGAGTGTTGTACTTCTATAATTCAAAATGTCCATAAACGTCCTTTGATTGCATATGTTATTCATCACTGTGGTCTGTCTAGCACGAGAAATGTAGAACACTGGCTATGTGGTTAAGGTCTTTTTAGTGGCAGAGATATTAGTTGTAAGATCATTATTCTTCATGTTTTATGGTTTTGTATGCAGTAAAGCATACTACTAGGTCTATGACAATTGGCAGGATTTCTTGCTTTAGTTATCTAAGTTGCTTTGATATGTAAGTATAGATTAGATTGAAGGTCTACTAGCTTGGACCTGTAGAAACGAAGATGACCTATGCATGCCGTAATTAACAACCCCAAATGGCTAATCTTTTTTCATGTTTTTACAGCTCCAGCTGCCATTGGTGGTGACGGTTGGGATGAGGCTCCTGCCCCAGTGCCAACTGGGTGGCAATGAGCGCTTATTTGTGAGCTCGTGTTATTTCAACACTGCTGTCACGGGACTTATACAGGATGATGATGATGATGCTACAATTTTACAATTTAGTAAACATTTGAGCTATGTTGTATTTGTATGAAAATTTTGTCTCTCTTTAGTGGGATAGTAGTATGTCAGCTAGATTGAGGTCGAAATTGTTGGAGCTGTCTTCTGATTAATGTCATCTGTCTTTGGACGCAGGTTATCTTACTATTGATTAGAAAGCTCATTATCTTAATTTTTTTTCATTGTCGCATTGTTACTGTCATTATTATTGGTGGTGGTCGTGGTATTGTAGTAGTAGCTTTCAGCCGATACAGTAATGTAAATTGGGGATGCTGTTTGCAGCTGATAGGAATAGTGTGAGTTCAATGGAAAAGAGGAGCAAAGAAAGGGAATCCAGAGAATAATTTACTAGAATCCGAATTGAAGTCCCTGGGAAAACTCCTTTCTTTCAGTAATTTTACACTAAAAATGATTGGCTTCTGACCCTATCTGTCGAAGTTCTGTATTGCTCAATGGCCCAACTATTGACTTGTAAAGTTGTAATAATGCAAGTACCAAATCTGTCTGATAATCGAAGTTGGGTGAGACTGCGTTGTCATTATTGCATTTTTGTCGTAACTATCTCCTAAAACACAAAGGGTATTTCTCAAATAGTCAAATATAAAGAGTCCTAGTATTTGTAAATTGCAAGAAAAAAGAAAAACATTCCCCCGTTGCCGGGGATCGAACCCGGGTCGCCCGCGTGACAGGCGAGAATACTTACCACTATACTACAACGACTTTCGTGATTTTGAATTGACCTTAGCTACTAATGTCGAATACCTAAAGTACTGAGCTGCTTGCTTTAGGCTTTGCGGACTTCGAATTCTTTTATGCGTTCCCGCGGTTTCAAGCCACATAATTTTCAGTTTCCCTAGTAACCTCGACCACCAATATCACTTCCTCCTCTTTTTTGTTTTATTTTTTTGGCAACTTTCAGATGCGGGGAGAGGAAGATGGTGTACCTTTTTTTTTTTTTTTTTTTTTTGGGTGTGCTTGTTTTTGGGAAAAGGGCGAAGAGGATACATCGATGATAATGCAAGTGTATTTCTGGCGGCATGAAATCACTCAACCACACGCTACAATGTTTTGCCTTTAGTGCTGCAATAGCTCCGACATTCAATTTGCATGTCCTTCGTGTTATTATGTCTTTTGGTTGATTCTCAGGTTAGCCTGGATTAGGTGATCTTGTCTAGCCACAATCAGGTCGATTTTTTTTTAATCTCTTGTTCAATAAAGGAACTGTGCCTTCGATTATTAGTTCCGCACTGGATGAATTTAATAACTCTTTGTAACCACAATCTTTTCACTTTTTTTTTTTTTTCCCCGGGGGGGGGGGGGGTGGTGGTGGTTAGTGTAGATGTTATGCGAACGTCCATTAGCCATTTACATTTTTCCTTGGTCCTTTTACATTCTAGGTTTATGTCCAACTAATGATGATAAAAAAAAAAGAAATGATGTTATCAAGACCTTTTAATCAGGAACCAATAAACTTCATACTCGTTTGCAAACATAATTGCCCTATACAACAATATCATATTATAGTCATTTTGTTGTTTTCATGATCCAAACTAAGTGAGAAGTCATTTTAGCTCAACTGAGACATTGCTTTCAGCCGCTATAAGCCATTTTAGCAGAATTGCTCTTCCTAGTAGTAAAGTCAGTAGCACAACCAAAATAAAGAGAATCAGTGCCCGTTGAAGCTACACCATCTCACGGACCATGCTAATGAAATAGGTACAAGACAGTTCGCTGGGGCAGCAATTGTGTCCATTGTTCAGCCAATTACTCAATACCGACTTTTTCTGCTTCGTAAAATAATATAGTCTCACAGTTACAGGTCCAGACCACCAATCTTCTTTATACGTTACTCAAAACTTCTGTTTTTTTAATTATTATTATTATTCAAAATACCATTATTAACCAGCAAGCAGCAACACTGCCCACCAGTTGATTGATTTTTAATTTTAACCTGCTGAATACGAACATTAGAAAGTAAGCGGAGACCTTTGCATGAAAGAGTTCGCTCTTTCTTTCTTTTGTTCCCCTTTACTCTAATTTCCTTTACAAAGTAGCCATAAGGTGGCACTGTCGGACGGTTTGAGATGAAAAAGAAACCGTAGTGCCCAACAAACTATGCTCCCGTCGCTGGCACACCCGCCACCATCCCTAGCAAAGAAACACCTATTAAACTAGTGACATCTGGTAGACGTCGTCATAATTTATGAATGCTTTTGTTGCACGGATCATTATATGACACTTGACAAGTTAGTCATAGTCGCTCTAGCAAAGGCTGATTTCCAAACACGAATAACTCACAGCACACGCCTGAAGCGAGGAGTGCAAGTTAAACAGTCGTCCTCTCCCACAGGCAAGGACGAATTCCACTTTGACACATCATTCGTTGGCTGTGTCGATTATTAGAGCTCAAACCAACTTCCAAAAATTAAAGAGATTTCAGTATCGACCACTTACTCCTTCCTCTTCCCCCCCCCCCCCCAATTTTTTTTTTTGGGGGGGGGGGGGGGGGGAGGGGGCACGGATTAGTGTTAATCTCGCACTGAGAGCATTCATTGAAACCTAACCAGCCTTCGCATATTGTTTTTGCTGTTGGGTATGACAAATGCTCACAGGAAACGAGAGCTCACCCAAAGAGAAGACTCTAAATTATCCAGCTGAAGGGAAAATGCTTTGCATATTCAAAAAACCACAAATCTTTTTGAAAAGCATTTGCACCAAGCTTAATTGTAGAAGGCAATGAGATTTTGATCGATACCAGGGATGTTTTTGAACAGCAACTTCAATTTGACGTAGGACTCTTTTCTTTTCCATTTCCCCTTTTCCTTTTTTTGGGGCCGGGGAACCTTGAGAAGAGAAAACAACATGCCTCCCTGTACCTTCTCCCCCTTAACACCATAAATATATACATATTTTTTTTGGTTTTGGGGGAGTTGGGGGGGGGGGGGGGGGTTTGAACCTACGACCACGAAGCAAATCCTCTTAAAGGGACAGACATGCGGATTTACCTCCTCACTGGACAATACTCAGAGACACTGCCCAAGCCACAAAAAACACCCCCCCTTCCCCCCCCCCCCCCTTCCCCCCCCCCCCCAAAAAAGAGGAACCATGCAAAATACCCAAAGACACAATGAGGGGGGAAATGGAGACAGATGGGAAAGCAATTCAGGAATGTACAGAACCCAAACGCGTCAGCACTTACAAGGCATAATTGTCACCCAAAAAAAAAAAAAAAACCTGCAGAGCAGTCAAATGCATTGAAGCAAAATGAAATCAAATGAACTAAGGATAGAAACTCTGAATAATTTGTTTGTCCAGCGGGAATCCCAAAAAAAGCCAAAACGGCTTGCGTTTTAGAACGCCAGCTTATATGAAAAATAAAGGACGGACTCAAACTTCTGCAAAGGGATCAGTACCACAACAGAAAAAAGAAAAAAAAAGAAAAGAAAAAGGAAGCAACTTTCTTCTAAGACAAGACGAAATGGACAGAGTGGATTAGCCGAAGAAAAGGATCAACAAGAAGGTGGTTCGAAGCCAACATTGAAATCTGAAAGCAAGCAGAATGGTTTTTGAGGAGCACGTTGAGAAGCTCGACAAATAGTCAGCCCAGATGGGACCAGGAGCATCTTAAGTGTGACTAATCGAGTAAATAAATGAACATTTTTGAGATGGTTGATTGGTATGGGCTTTTGGCAAGATCTTGATTTAGGAAAAGCGAGCTTTTGGCAAGATCTTGATTTAGGAAAAGCAATAGAAGAGTTGAAGGTGGAGTGGTACCACCATATTCTCACCTACACAAAGCAAACAAGGCTTAACAAATGGTAAAAGCACGCAACATAAGGCCTCACTATTGTCTCTCTTCTTCCCCCTCAATTTCTTCTTTTTCAAAGTTTTCTTCTCAGAAACGAGAATCATCACCCCCTTTCTTCTACTACAGTAAGTTCATCTCCGTCACCATCCACAGTACATATCTTCTCAACACCTCCCAGTGAATACCTACCAGTCCTAATTCCATACACCCCCCCCCCTAAAAAAAAGAAAATTCAGATGACAATACCCTACATTTCTCCCTTCTTAGTAAACAAGACACAGAGACAACATCTAAGTAGCGCAGGCCTAGAAACACAAAGACCTCCACAGTAAGCAAATATTCTTCCTCCACCTTTATCACAAACCGACAACTCTGCATGCTCGATCATCTACTAAAAAGACTTCAAAGGTGAGTACACAGACTGAAATACACAAACCCTGATTCGTACCTGACTCTGTAGAATAGATCCTCAGAAGGGCAGTCCAAATAGTTGACCATCTATGCAACATACCTTGTCCAACTTGGCAATCTTGTGGAAAAAAGGACATCAGACCACCATTAAAAAGGATCCCAATACTATACTGTGGTAGGGCATTGCTTCTCTTGATATAACTCTTAGCTAACTGCCAACTTCAAGCTGAGAAAATGAAGTGGGTTAGCAGAATAAATAAAGGTTAATCATGGTGAGTAGTCCAAAGCCGAGCAGTCTACTAGATCTGTACCAACAAAACCAACAAAGAAGCACAATTAGAAATGAACAAGTAAATGTATGTTCAAATCTGTGTGGTCCAACGTTATGTCCTAGGTAAAAACAAGATAAAACAGCCTGTATAAACTACGGTGATACATTTATCTAACCAAAGGATGATCAAAAGGTAGAAATATGTGACCTTTTCATATACACTATTACCTCAGAAGATTCCAGTTCTACTGAAACCTTTTTCGTTTATGATCATGACAATATCCTCCGTAGTCATCATCTGAGTATCTAGTCATCCTCTCTCGGTCATTACGGTGCTCTTTATTTGATTTAGCACTTTCCTTTATATGTCTGTGTCTACGGCTGGATTCTTCTCGTCTCTGCCTTGCACTGTCACTGGAATAACTATGATCCACGCTAGACCTGGAATGGTGGTGAAATTCCTTATCAGGCCTTCTCTCATCATGTTCCGTTCTCCTCCTTTTGATG
The DNA here is from genome assembly GCA_029747015.1 of Carnegiea gigantea. Lineage (NCBI taxonomy): Eukaryota > Viridiplantae > Streptophyta > Magnoliopsida > Caryophyllales > Cactaceae > Carnegiea > Carnegiea gigantea. The sequence goes on along the minus strand of JAKOGI010000133.1, from coordinate 533,388 downwards.
CTCTCTTTCTTTGAATCACTGCCATACGGCGCCCTCGTTTCCACATCCATTCTGGAGCTTCTGTGCTGCTTCTCATGTCTATCGTCTGCAATATGACTCTTGCAGTCACGCATTTCTCTTTCTGAAGTAGACTTATCTGACTGGGAAATCCTAGGATTTCTTCCAGCCTTACGACTTGATACTTTCTCCTGCCTTTTACTGTCAGAGTACGCATCTTCATCAGAATCGTTGTGACTTCTATGCTTTCCTTCTGACCTTCTAGCAAGACTGTCATTGAGGTGATAAACCTCTCTACAGTCATGATGTGTATCAAGACCATAGACCTGATTACCAGTCCGTTCTCTGCCAAAAGAAGATACAAACAAGTTAAAATTTTGAGAAAACCATCTCGTTGGGCCAGTCCGAAACCCACAAGTCGGCTACCTTGCAATTTAGGAATTAGTGTCTAAACTAAATTGAATCTTCATTTCGGCGTTTAATTTGAAGAAATTCCAAGAAGTTTTTTTGAGGGTGTTTGCATAAAATAGCATCCAATTTTTAAGTATACATTTCACAATATCTAGAGCTTTGATGGTGCGTCATCTCATCCTCATCTCTCTTCACTCAATATATCAATCAAGCAGATGAGACATGCACCTGCACTTGGCTCAAGTCGCACCACTCAATGAGCCACAAGAAATTGCATTACCTCAGGAGATCAACAGACGAAGTTTGAGCCTGACAAACCAGAGGACCTAGAGGCACAGTTTTTTCAACTAAAGGCTCACAAAGCACAACATCTCACCCCATGGGCGATGCATTTGTCGCACGCCACATTGTGCCTCTTGATAATGCTGCAGCAGGGGCTGCCCAAGGTGCAGCGATGCTCTGCCTAAACACACTTCGTAAACTAAACCCCAACCTGATGCACAAGTTTTGCATGAGGGACTCGAATAATCGCATGTTATGGCAGAGCCATTCAGCAAAAAGCAGATGGCATGCGCCCCTCTTCTTTTATGAATTTAATAAATGAAGCAGCAACACAATTCTAACAGAAAATTGCTTCCGCACAGCATTAGCATCATCACAAGACAAATTTGCAGCAAAGTTCAATATGTAACTATGTCAAAGATGAGATCGGAAAATCACCTTTCTGAATTCCCATCGTAGAACCTTTGCACCTGGTCATGACCCAGCAGAGCTTCTACATGACTTGGTTGTAAACAATGATTCCCCATGGCTGGTGCCATGGTCCCCACTCCCATTGCCATGTGTCCACTGCATCACCAACTCAATCAATCACAAAACATATGACGATTCAGATCGAAAAGTGCATTATATGTAAATATCACAAGGTTTACTATATTCATTCTACAGAAAATTATGTCGAAATTCCGCTCTTGGATGCTGTACTGACTTCTGAGGATTGTCCTTTAGAGGTTGTGGGAGGGTCTCAAAGGTGCATAATCTTCACACTCTAGCCAATTTACATGTTTACAGTCTGCACAAATGCAAAACCATAGAAACTTTTTCATGTGCAGATTGCAGTAATATGTCGTATGGTCCAAGACTTCCTCAAAGTAATCCAAGAAAAGGGAAGAGATCTGCGGATGCTTAAACTAGCTACCAGTTCAGCGTGTAGTTTCCTTCACAAGATGCAACTTTGATCTGTCACTGTAGCTTCGAGGCTCATATTTTCCAAGACACAAAAAATCTTAGAAATGTCATTCCATAGGAAAGAACAGCAGCGCATTGCTGTGAATAAATAATGATGTGGGACGAAATGGCAACACATGAGTGCAAAGTCATAGGAGCAGAAATATACGACTGATACTGCTTTGATTGAAGTGAGTGTATAGACTCTTGCCTCACATCTAATTTTCCTGGTGTTATCCGTGAGCTTGATAAGAAGAAGACTTATGATCATACATCTTGGCACTTTCTTATGACCACTACTGAAAAAAAAGGGCTTTTCTAGCAGATGGAGGCGGCAGGCTTTTTTTTACCATTGGCTTCTCAGCTTTGGTTAATGGCGAAGCTACGTGTTTCTTCCCTAGTATGAGAGGATTGCAGCAAGGTGACCATTTATCCCCTTTGTTGTTTATTTTGGTGATGGAGACCCTGAGTAGGCTGGTAATCAAAGCAAATGCAGTGGGATTTTAGAAGGTATCATACTAATAGCTCTTGATCAGGGAATGTTATTGATTTCCACCTGCTCTTTGTTGATGATAAGTTGATTTTTTTGTAAGCCTGACGAGAGTAATCTGAGTTATTTGAGATGTACCCTTGTCCTTTTTGAAGTGATGTCAGGGCTCAAAGTCAACTTATCTACAAGCGTTCTCATCCCCGTTGGTGAGGTGCCAAAGCTTCCTCACTTAGCACATTTCTTCAGCTGTGGTGTTGATTATCTTCCTTCTTATCTAGGTCTCTCTCTTGACACCACTTACAAGAGCAAAGCAATTTCAGAACCAGTGGTGGAGAGGTTTCATAAGAGATTGGTGGAGTCAAGCTAAACTTTTTTCTTTTTTTTTTTTGGGGGGGGGGGGGGGGAGATCGGCTTTGTTGGAAAGGACTCTATCGATTCTGCCCACTTATTTCATGTCTTGTTTAGCATTCCTATTAGGATTGCCTGTTGCTTAGAGAAAATCATGAGGGACTTTCCTTGGTCCAACAATGACACTAATGATGGTCTTCATTAAGTCAATCAGGAGGGAGTTTAACATCACAAGCAGAAAGGAAGGCCTGGTATAAGGTCTCTTTGTAAGATGAATGATGCTCTTAAGACCTTAGTTTAAAAAAGTGCAAGGTCCACCGAGGCGTCAAGGGTCTCGGAGCCCGAGGCATGGGCTTTATGGATGTGAGCCGCACTTTTATTTAAAATTGCTAGAAAATAAATCCCAGACCATATTTTTTGACAAATAAGTTAGATGATGCTATAGAAGGGAAGAACATTACCATGGAAGTCAGGAACAACATTATAAAACACAACCCTCCCACAAATAAAAAGATTCTCTAACTCCAAATTTGCACTACTTTCCCTTTTGTATTATTGTATATCTATGTAAGCCTTAATATTGCCCATACAAAGCTACATTCCCTGTTTTCGAAACTTGGATGGTGTACGCCGGTGGCCGGCAACTACTTTCCAGTAACCAGAGCACTACTGCCAAGTTGCCCTCACCTGCTGAGTAAAAGCCCTAAACCTCTTACACCTAATTCAATCAATCACTCCCCTAATTTTTAGATCTAGGGTTAACGAACTAGGATTTGCAAATTAGAGCTTAATTTGACCAAAGTGACTGCAATTCACTGAGGGCTTCTCCCAAATTCAGCATTGATGACTTGGGGAAGTTCTAATATGGGTAGATCTTGACATTTTCTGGGCTAATTTGATAAATCTTACTCTGTTACCCACGAAAGGCTGTGAGACGCAAAAAGCATGGCACCTTCGCCTTGCGCAAGGGGCGTCTGAGGTGCACACTTCAGCACAATTTACGAATTCGCCTCGCCTAAGCCCCTCTGAGATGGGTTGGTGGAAATCTATCTTGGGACGTGTGGAGTTCTTCAAAACATTGGCGCATTTTAAGGTCAAAACTAGATCTAGGGTATGGCATGATCTTTGGTGCGGTGATCGTAAAACTCCGTATCTTTTTAGGACGACTCCTTTCAAAAATGCAACGGTTCAAGAAGTGGCATCTTGGAATGGGACCAGAGTCACTGGAACTAATCTCTTTTAGAAAGCCCTCAAGATTGCGAAGGAAAAAGTGTTTGCAATCTTCTTGATCTAGTAGTTGATAAGAACGTAGTTCCTCTGTGGTTGAGAAGTGTAATTGGGGGCCTCATTTCTGAGAATCAGTACGCCTTTGTTGGGGGCAGACAGATTTTGGATGTAGTACTCATTGCAAATGAGCTTATTGACTCCAGGACCAAGTCAGGTAAGCCGGGGGTTATTTGTAAACTTGACATCGAGAAGGCTTATGACCAAGTAAATTGGGATCTTCTTATTTACGTGATGAGAAGAATGGGGTTTGGGGAGAGATGGATTACTTGATTCGCCATTGTATTTCTTCTGCTTCTTTTGCGGTGTTGGTCAATGGCTCCCCTTCTCAATTCTTTTCTGCTTCCAGAGGGTTGCGCTAGGGCGACCCTATCTCCCCTCTTCTGTTTCTATTAGTGATGGAAGTGTTCACAGGGATGGTTAATTCGGCTGCTACAACAAGGCTTATTTCTGGTTTCTCTGTAGGCCGGTTGAATGAATCTGCCACTAATGTCTCCCACCTTCTCTTTGCTGATGATACGATTATCTTCTGTGATAATGATTGCGAGCAAATAGTGAACTTACGTGGCATTCTTATATAGTTTGAGGCGGTGTCCAGTCTAAGAGTCAATCTGTTAAAGAGTTCTATATTACCAGTGGGGCAAGTGGACAACATTCAATTGCTTGCAGGGATTCTAGGATGCTCTATTGGTTCTTTTCCTTCATCTAATCTTGGTCTCCCTCTGGGTGCAAAATTTAAGGATAATCCATTTGGGCACCTGTGATCGAGCGTTTTGAGAGAAGACTATCTGGGTGGAAATCAAAATATCTCTCCAAAGGAGGGAGACTGACACTTATTAAAAGTGTTTTGGCGAGCATTCCAGCTTACTTTCTATCACTCCTCCCTCTACCAGTCTCAGTGGCTAATAAGTTGGAAGCTATTCAGAGAAGATTCCTTTGGAGGTCTTTTGGTAGTGACTTTAAATTTCATCTTGTTAGATGGAATATGATCAAGAATCCCATTCCAGAAGGGGGATTAGGTGTTAAAGATCTTAGAATCTTCAATGAAGCCTTGCTAGGCAAGTGATTGTAGAGATACATGAATGAGAAGGATAGCCTGTGGAGAAGGGTGATTAGGAGCAAATATGGGGATAATGGTCTTGGATGGTATCCATCCAAACCAAGTGGTGCTTATGGGCAAAGTTTGTGGAGGTTCATTCACAAAGGATGGGGAAGATTTTTTCATCATTTTTCCTTCAAGGCTGGTGTCGGTTCTTCTATCTTGTTTTGGCATGACCATTGGTGTACGGAGGACCCTCTGCGAGACAACTTCCCCTCTCTTTATGTGCTTATGGTGAATAAAGATGCTACTGTAGCATATTTTTGCCAACGTGGGCCTATCACTTTTGTGTGGTCTCCTGTTTTCATCCGTGATGCTTTAGTGGATGACACTATCCTTGCCACCTTTCTCAATAAGTTGAGTGAGATTTCACTTCATGACTCCTCTGATGCGATTACTTGGGATTTCAACCCTAAAGGTTTTTTCACTGTTAAATCTTATTATCTAAAACTTCTCTCTAATTCTACCTTTGCTATGGAGTCTAGATTTTTGGGGCGGTTCCCCTGGAAAATCATTTGGAAGAGTTTGGCTCCTTTGAAGGTGTCAGTCTCTGTGTGGGAAGCTTCGCATGGGAGTATTCTGACATGTGATAATTTACAAAAGAAGGGAATCATTTTGGTGAACAGATGTTCTATGTGTAAAGACGATTTGGAGTCTCCTGATCACCTACTACTACATTGTCAATTTGCAAGGACTTTGTGAAAGTTATCCTTTGCTTGCTTGGGAGTCTCCTTGGTTGTCTCGAATTCAGTGAGGAATCATCTTTTGGTTCGGGAGAGTACCTTTGGTAGGAAAGTTAAAGAGAGAAGCATCTTATTGATCCCACATGCGATTTTTTGGGCTATTTGGTGAGAGCGAAACAAAAGAGTCTTTGAAGGAGAGGAGACGCCCCTTCAACGAATTAAAGATATTCTTATCAAGACTCTTTTTTTGGGGATAATGGGAGCTTTTGTAATTCTTCTTTTGATGTAATTGATTTTGTGGATAGGTTCCATCTAGGGTGTACATAATCCTTTTATAGGATGCCTGCTTGCATCCATTCCTTTGTACATTTTACAGTTCAATATATTTTACTCTTTTTCCTTATCAAAAAACAAGAATGTAGTTCCTCTGCAATTGTTTGGCCTCATGACCCTAAAAGGTCCTTCATCAAGAGTTCTTGCAATACTCCTCATGATCTTCGTCAGCCAAGGCCCTTTGGAAGTCAAAAGCTACTCCCCAAGCTTTCTTGTTTGGGCCGCCATCACAGAAAAAATTCTCATAAATCACTCAAAGGAATAAATTTTTATGGATGAAGCAGAGCATTTGTGCCTTGAGGAGGAAGAATTAGTCGACCAACACCTTGTGCATTGTTGTTCGGTCTCCTCATTTTGGCGTTCGGTCTCTCCTTGATGGTTGTTAGCTGGGTTCAACCTTTGAAGGCTAAAGATGTGTTCGTGGCTCGAAGAAAACGATGAATAAGTGTTGGGTTCCAAGAGTTTAGAAGATAATCCCTATGATTTGGTGGACTACTTAGAAGGAAAGAAACTGATGCATTTTTTTGGGGCAAAGAAATATCCTTTCAAGATTTCAAGATCTAGTTTTTGAGAACTTTGTATAGTTCGAATCCTATTCTAAATAGTGTACGAATTTGACCTTTTTGGATTTTGTGGATAATATTATGCCCTTGAGCTTGAGGGCATGATGTTTTTATAATTGCCCCTTTTATACATGGGCGGCATCCCCGTGGTGTCTTATAATGCAACTTTTGATTACCCAGCGCGGGGGGCGGGTGCAGAAAGCTGACTGATCACACCACAACGTTACACCAATTATAAGACAAAATAAGACAATGATCTGATGTTGCAACATTGAATGCTGAATAGAACTTCACGATTCTTCATCTAGATGGATGCCCAATTTACAGTCTGTTTCTCACAAAGCATCTACTAGGCAAAAAAAGGAATTGCCTAAAAAGCACAGTTCCTCTGTAATGTAGAAACAAATTGTGAAGGTTGGTGGTAGGGAGAGCAAAAGAATTAACATGAAAATGATAGAAGATTATCATGCCAACTCGGACTTTTCTTCTTGTTCACTCTGCGAAAAGTTGGAAGAAAAGGAAAATGAAGCAGTTCCACCTGTTTTTTTAAAATCTGCCTCAAATTGCCCTCTTTTTTTTTGGGGGGGTGTGCTAAAGAAAAACTATCATCAGGATCAGAAGCTGAAGAGAACAGTGTCTGTCTACAAAGTTTGTGCTTCTTTGAAGAATGAAAGCTCCCATTATACCATAAGTACAGAGTCTTGGTCTGGTGATGCACCTGGAGCCATTTGGCATCAATCTTAAAGGAACATTGGAATCCTGATTCATATTATTATCCTGAAGACAACCCCAATCACCATAGTTCCATTTCCTCTGAACCTCTCCCACTGACAACATAATAAAAGAAAATGCTGTATCCACTTTCTCATTCTTGCTAAACCGCACAAACCACAAACACTCTTGTCTGATATCTTTGCTCCACCTTGCAAATCCAATTAATGTAGCCTTGCCCTTAAATTGCCAAAAAAGTTATTTCCTGTAAACACTAGATTTAACAACAACTAAGCAACTACTATTCCACAGCAAAAGAAGTACATGGAAAATATATCAACATATTTGCTTTATTCCACTGTGGTCTAAAGTTGAAAAAAGTTGCTGAAAAGTGAATTTTTCTGGCTGTGCAGCAGGTGATTCTGTCCCTAAAAATCTCTCAATTTGTGAAATCCCAAGTCAGATGCAGAATATTCTGTAATCAAGCTACCAGCCATCCCCCAATAGTGAAAGAAGTTTGGGCACCATCTATAAATTCTCTCTTAACTGGAAGATTGGAGTTGAAGGCAGCCACTTCATATGGCCAAGCCAGACAATGCTAGCAGTTGATCTGTCGCGAAATTCGTCCTTTGGCTAAACTGGGCTGCCCTGCCAGGTTGTAAACCCCCCCCCCCCAAAAACCGTCCCCCAAGTGGTTCTGCATTTTCAATCTTTCACTTTTTTACCTTATAAAGGAAGTTTTGATCATCCACGACGAGGGTTGAATCTGATCCAGGGCGGCTCAGAACACACCTAACTGGCAATCAGTGATATATAACAAGAACCCAAAAAAAGCCCCTAGGCTCATTGGGTGGGCTGTTGGAAGTCTATTTTAGCAGGTTTATAATGTTTCAAATCCTCTGTGCATTTTGAAGCGCAGAATGGGCTTAGGGTGCGTTTCTAGCATGATTTTTTTTTTTGGGGGGGGGGGGGGGATCGACCTCCCAAGATTCAATTTCCTGATCTTTTCAAGATAGCACTTCTAAAAGATGCTACAGGGCATGATGTGGTCTCTCGGAATGGTGGCTAAAGTCATTGGAACGTAACTTTTCCAAGGAGCCCCAATGAATGGGAAGAGGATAGTGTGGATTTTTGGGCAACTCTTGCCAAGATGAAGGCATTACCTGAGGCCATTGATAAGATTGCCTAGCCTTATGACTCTAAAAGCTCCTTCTCTTTTAAGAGTTTTTATCAAAGGCTCTATGATGGTGGGAATTGTCCTGATTTTCCTGTTAATGCCATTTGGAAGTCTAAAATGCCTATGAAAGTGTGCTTCTCTGCTTGGGCAGCTACCAAAAGAAAGATCCCCACAGAGGATGTGCTTACAAGAAGAAATCCTAATAGGCCCAGTACGTGTTTTATGTGCCTTGAGGAGGAGGAAATGGCAGACCATCTCCTTATCCATCGTAGTTGGCTTTCATCTCTTCGGCATTTAGTGGGCACTAGTTGGATGCTACCATCTTCAGTCAAAGATGAGGAGGTGGTTGCTCGGAGAAGAAGAATCTAGAATAGTTGGGTATCTTGTGTTCGGAAGATGATTCCTTTGGTCATTTAATGGTGTACTTGGAAGGAAAAGAATCACGGAATTTTTGAGGATAAAGCCATGGCCTACCAAAATTTCAAGCTCTACTTTTTAAGACTCTTCTGCAATTCGAGTCTTGTGCTTAATGATGGGAAAAATTTGCGGTTTTTTGGATTTTGTAGATAACATTATGCATGAAAGCTTGAGGCCGTAATGTTTTTTCCTAATTGCCCCATTTTGCACACGGGGAGGCACCCTCTTTGTGTCTAATGCACATTTCGATCTCATCAAAATAACAACCCTAGATTCCCAGCTCTAATATGAATGTGGCTTCAATGGTACATAAGGTGACCAGTGTTTCTTTTCCTACTCAAAAATGGAGGGAGCACACACAAAAAAGATAATATAAGAGACAAAACCCATCAACGGCTAACAATTTTCATGTAAGAAAGTGACAAGTAGCAGTATTACCTGGGGAAAGCATAGGTTCCACACATGGATGGAGCAAAGGGAGGAAAACCAAATGGTGTAATGGGTGGCATGGTGGCGTTGTACATCATCATCCCAGGGCCCCCATACGTGTTCACAAAGGGCCTCACGTTGGGTGGAGCCCCAGGCCAGTATGGCAGTGCACAACCTGAAGCAGGGCCAGCGACAGAGGCATCTCCTGGATCCCAAACAGATGGCATTGGCAACAGCAGATGAGCCCGCAAAATCTCATCCACAGAAGGAATAAACTCATAACCAACATTAATTACAAAACAGAAAAGATCACATACCATTCCAACGGTTTGCTTGAGAAGCGGCAGCAATAGGGCAGTCTCTAATAAAGTGATCTGGAGAACCACACCTATAACACGTCTGCTGACCCTGAAATAAAGTAACCAGTCATGCACATATCCACACAGTTCTCAAAAGACAATAATAGAACTTCAACACAAAGGTGTACCGCTTAGTTATCACAAACACTAATAGACCTTTGACACAACGTGTCAAAGGTTAACCCAATCCCACCAACTCCCATTCCAAGGAAATAGACTAAATACAGAAGGACCCCGACAGCTTGTAGACTGCAAAGGGAGTCGCATGACAGAAATGCAGTTTGACTTGATCATTTACATCCCACTGTCAGAATGGATACTGCAGAAACATCACAGACGGTAACATCGAAACATTTCCATTCATCTTCCAATGGCGAGGCAGCACAGAACTACAGATCAATGTTACCCAATTGAACAAACAGGTATGGCTTAAATTTGTGAAGTAAATGTCTCAAATCCAACAGACAATTTCACTGTACAATCACTACATCAGTTTGAATAGTTTCTACAATGAACAAGGTTATGAGATCCTGGTCAAACCTTAGCTTGACCTTGGTCCTCAAACTCAGCTGAAATGCACACTTGAGTCAAAGCTCAGCTCCATCAAAGCCTTACACTCCACCACAGAATATTGGAACATTGAGTACCATTATACTATCATTAAGAGTTGCTATGTCTATTGCCTCCGGACTTGGACCAGTGAGGTCTTCTAGTCCATCATTATTCAAATCTAAGCACAATTGTGGTAGAAGCCTTTTTCATCTCCTTTCTCATGACTCAATTATCTCGCCCCTCCCCCTGGGGTACCACAAATATTTTGTTTATAGAATGATCTGATTCTTCCATAGAATGCCCTGAAGAATGAATTTCTTGTTTCATTGCTTGTAACCTGTCTGGTGAAACAGAATTGCATGAACTTGTCCTTTTTCATTTCCTCTTTTTTTGGTTGTTCCAACTCTGATTCATCTGTCCATTTGAGCAAGACATTCCTTCCAAATCTCTAAAGCAAACAAAAGGAACCACAAGGATCAACCACAAGAACATAAACCTCATCATTCAATGATAAGCAGTAACCCACCCTTGAATTGAGCATAATGTGCAGTCATGTTTGTGCTCCACATGTAACCAAAGCTGCTCCCCCCCCCCCCCCCAAGGGAACCCTTTGTTTCATATCAACGTGGTACATTCACCGGCCCAAGTACTAGTATATCTTCCAAAGCTAGAATTCTTAGATGTACCTGGGCCCTTCCCAGTGTTCAGACTTTGGAGGAGTTTGAATATACAGAAAATGAAAACGAGAATATATGACATTAGGACATTAGTAATTTAAACCAAATCTCTATTCATGGAGAAAGTACGACACTCATGACAACAGAAAAATACATCCGCACAAGGGGCATATAGGATGACCTTTAGCCGATAACACAAACTCTGAAATTTCGGATATTACTTGTAGGGTAGCCAAGAACATCTACGATAATATGGTCATCCTTGCTTCCGCCGTAAAAAGACAAATTATGCTTGTCAAAACTTAGTTACATATGCCTAGTTGTAAAAGATAAGATGCCAAAATAGACTTGAGGATTCTCATTAAAATAACCAAAAGAAATAGTGATTGTGGTACATGCCTCCGGCCTTGCAAGCCTCAATGCGCCTAAGGGATTGCTTGGTGAAGATGATGTCAGCAACTCACATATCTGAGTCTTAACTGAAGATTTACATGGTCCATAATATGATCATGATATCGCATCTACTTTAGCAAGAATAAGGGAGTTGCATGATTTTCATGCTGGCCGAGTGATGTGGAGCAAAAACTCAAATCACCTTTATAAGTTAGTAAGGTTCATAAGTCACTTGTTAGTAGTGGATTATGTCAAATAAAGCTTCTAACACAAACCGTCCGTCATTTTTAGTTTCATAAGTTAATTTTGAGCAGCTCCTTAGATGATCAAATAAGCTCCACAATGAGTGTTTCAGCTATAATTGGATCTGCACGATTTTGGATAGCTCCGGACGTCTATTTCCTAACAAGCTATTGTAAGCCTCCAAATTCTAAGTATGGCTTCAATGATGAGGCAAAAACCGTCACTACAGGTCTAGATTTGCACGATTTTGATCATGAACTTAGCAAGGCCATCAAACATGTGATTAAAAAGTTAAGCTTTTATGGAAATTTGGTGTACACCTCCCGCAAATTCCCCTTTAAATATCTCCTCTAAATTCCTCCACTTGAAATGGTGGAGGATGCCACAAAGCACCAAATTCTAACCTTTCATCTGACAACTCATCACTATCCTAGAAGCTTCTAATTTCAATTTCCATAAGCCTAAATTGCTGTTTGAATGTTATTGATTAGAAGTGAATGCTTGAATCCTATTGGCCCACATTAACCGCATATGTGCTTAATTTCTAGCAGCCTATTTTTGTAACTTGAGGAAGGGGACACTAATTTTTGCGGCTATAAATTAACCTCCTTGTATTCTTAGTTCAAAAAAGCGCAAAGCACCAAAGGTCCCAAGGCGCGAGGCGTGAGCCTCAAGGCGAAGGCGCACGACTCAAGGACGTGAGGCACCGTTTCATTAAAAAAAATACAAAAAAATTATTCAGAAAACATATAATGCCCAAATAAGTCATATACTTGCATCACTACAATGATTTGATACCATTACAACCGTTATAAAATCTAAAGTAGTTGCAAAACGGTATAGAATATGCTAAAACAATATTACAACTCACTAAAATAAAAGGCTGAAATGCTAACAATTAGAGATTTAGCCTTTTCAAAAAAAAAAGGAATAGAGATTTAGCAAGTATGCACACAATATACAAATAATAAAAATAGCCCCCATACATGTTTCCAAGGCAGCAAATAAAAGCTACCACCCACTGTCCCAAACCCCATAGAAAAAAAATGAGACATTTAATTACCATAAAACCATAGAGGAGAGAGAAGGGTACTCAGCAACCCACCCAACTTTTGAAACCCTAAGCTCAACGGCTCAACACAGCACTTGCCGGAGCAATTCGCCGGAGGCTGGTGAAGATCTGTCGCCGGAAAACCTTGAGGAAGAAGGTCAACCCAGTCTGTCCCGATCAAGCCACCATACAAGCCTCCAATTCAAGGGAGATTAGGGTTTCGAAAATTAGGGTTTCCAAAAATTAGGGTTTTGAAAATTAGGCTGAATTCAAAGCAATTTCATGCAATTGGATGGGGGTATCTACTCGAATTTGTCAATTATTACTTGCGTGAGTTCTAATTTGGAGAAATTTTGGCTTTTGATTACTAATTTCTCAAAAATATCTCTCTACCACCGCAAATTGCTATGAGGTGAGAAAAGCGTTGTGCATGCGCCTCAACTGAGGCACATTTGAGGCGCGCACCTCCCTGCGCTTCCAGAATTCGTTGCGCCTGGGGTCACCTGAGGTGCCGGCCTGGTCGCCTCTCGCCTAGGTGCTTCTAAGGTGTGCTTTTTTAAACTAAGCTTGTGTTCACTTGAATTAGACTTGGAGTCAAGAATTAATGAATGAAAGCTAGAATATTTCTCTCCAAAAAAACAAAATCACTCACTTTATTTCAAATACTTATATCTTTGAATGGTGATTAAGTCAATCCTTTAAATTAGTTCTTGGTGTTTTGTTTTAAAGAATTAGGTGGATCATTAAACTAAGTGCTAGCTTGAGTTTTCAACTTAGGCATATCCATTTTATTTGCTTTTGTCCCATATTCAAAATCCACCCAAAAAAAAAAATTTCATTATTTTCCCTTTTGTTACTCAAGACTTAACTTGGTCCAAGGACTTGTCGCTTGGGTATTGATTAATGGGTGTTGATGGTTGATCACTCCTTTGATTGAAGGCAGAATATGCATCAAGTATCAACTTGATAGGGATGAATCCTCAACTCCCAAGATCATTAATCACTCAAGAGAATCCAAAACATTGGATGCTCCAATTCAGATTTAATCTTAACAATCAAGGTGGTTTTCGGGATTAAAGCCCAAAAATGAGATCCTTAAGAGATAACCACCTCTCTCCTAAAGGCTTAGAGCCATCAAAAAGAAAATTTAAAAAAAAGACTCTAAATCACCACACTAAATTAAAGATAAAGATTAAGATATATTTTTTAGAGAGAAGTTGGCCTTTTGCATTTCATTTCCTCATCAACTCAAATGTATCTCCACAAGTGAATAAAAAGAGACTAATTTATAGCTACAGAAACTAATGCCCCTTTATCCAAATTACAAAAATAAGCCAATAGAAATGAAACACCTCTAGGTTAGTGTGACCAATAGGATTTAAGCATCCACTTTAGCCAATAACAATTTAAGCACATCAAAATTGATATTAGAACCTTCTATACTAGTTATAAGTTGTGCAAATCCAAGTCTGGAATTTGTTGCACTTGTACTTACTTTGTGACATCTTCCACCATCCTGAATGGAGAAATTTAGGGAGATATTCAAAGGGGAATTTGCGGGAGGTGTCCACCAACTTCCTATAAGAGCTTAACCCCTTAATCGCCCATTCGATGGCCCAATTAAGCTCATTATCAAAATAATGCATATCACGTCCTGCAATGACCCTCACTCGGTTTCTGCATCATAATTCGAGATATACTTAGAATCTAAAGGCCTGCAATAACTTGTTGGAAAATAGACATCCGGGGCCATCCACCCGTAGATCAAACATTCATTTTGGAGCTTATTTGGTCATTCAAATAGTCGCTCAAAAGTAACCTACGAAAATGAAAATTCTGGATAGTTTGCGCTAGAAGCTTGCTTTGACATAATCCACCACTAGGAAGTGAATTATAAACCTAATTAACCTAGGAAGGTGATTTGGGCTCCTACACCACATCACAGAGCTAATAGGTTTTAAAATGTCGATAATGATATGGTTGCTTCAACTATTCCATTGCTCCCCCCCCCCAACCCATCCCACGAAGGATAGTGAGGTGATAGCATATAAATTTGATTGTGTTTTCTAAGGTAAAAAAGGACCAAGTTTTGAAGTCGGGATGTCCAAGGAAAATGATCTTTAGCAATGCTATTTGAGTTAAACAATTACAATAGGAGTTCCTTGTTTGCAAACCGGATATTTTCAACTTCGTGACCTTGTTTGATCATTTCTTTTCACTCCTTGTGTTTTCTAAGAGAGGTCAATCTATCAGCGGGTTCTATGCACTTGAAACGTAAGAGTCAACAGAAATTCACAAACCAATTTTATATAGTTTAGAAATTTAGATGAGACCCAAAGTTTCCAAACCCCCCCCCCCCAAAAAAAAAGAAAGAAGAATAAACTAGAAATGGTTTACCACCCTTACTTCACTCTACACAAGCAATGCCAGTCCATATTTGACATGTTTAGCGCCAGCATGGCTCATTATAAGGAAAACTGAAATGGGAGATGGCCCTGTCCTCTATATTTGTACTCACCCTCCTAAGAGGGGCCAGTCGTCACCAACACAAAAGCCATGTGTTATATGCAATTAAAACAGCTATGTTTCGTTACCTTTTCCTTCACAATTAGAAGATGTATTTCGCAAATAATAAAATCATAGCGCATAACAATACGGTACTTTTCTCATCCCCTGATTCCTTCTTTTTCCCACAAGGAATGGGATAGGGAACAAAGAAGCTGCTTAACACCATAGATGGAGCAAAAAAATCCACTAAGAATTATACAATGCAGTGAGATAACGTTTATGCCATGGGCCGACAAACGGTCCACAGATACGCTATCATTACCAAACCCAAATATAGTAAATGTGATTTCAAATCGAAATACAGCTCCAAAAGGAAGAATATCCAGCAAAGAGAAATACATAAGAAAAGCTTCCGAGGATTTTATTATGAATTACCATAGAATCAAAGAGATTGTAACCTATTATTTGGTCAAAGTCAGATCAGAAGCAGCTTTTTAATGTTAGAGCCCCTAAGTTAGACTCTTTCAACAATCTAGACTAGAAGAAGGCAGCCAAGATAGCATGATCTCAACCCCTAGCTTATTGTTACAACAATGCAAAAGCCTAATACCTTTTTCCGATTACACATGTAACAGAAACAATCAACATGAAGTTCCCAGTACTTACCCTTGGCAGTCTGCTATGAGCTGGAAAATTTCTTTCTCCACCTGAAGATATGCAAGAAATAAGCGTGAAAATTGAGGCCTTATATCGTAACAATCTTAATAGTTAAGAGTTAAAAGATGCCGAGGACAAAGATCACACCTTGTGTAGCAACACAAGGTTGATTTTGCTTCATACAGGAATCTGCTTCTGCCAGGGCAAAAAAGGGCAAGAAAAATTTAGTCAAGAAACTGAATAACTGAGGACAACATGAAACCACATTGACACAGTATGTCGTACGGAGTGACTCTATGACCTGTAAACAGAACATGCTGTATGTATCATGAGCATCTCTATCACATAGATTACATGATCGAACATCATACAAAAAAGGACCACCATTTATTCCCTTACCTTGTTGATCTGTTTGAATCACATTTTGCGGCTCATTTTCCCCCTCAAATTCAGTCCCATCTCCTAAGGCAACTCGCTCACATTTCATATCTGCAAGATGAGCAGGATGGTGCAAGTTGTTTTGCAAAAGTTGATTTGATCTCCTAGTTGCAGAGCAGTTCAACTGCAAACCCCTCTTTTTAACAGTTGCAGCATAAGACAACTCCTTCACTTGAATTCCGGATTCACCGTCTATACAGCAATAGTAAAATCATCACCTAAACTTGAAGTTGTACAGAAGCTCTTTCACCCTCACCTAGATATTATATATTGAGTAAACAATGATAGAACTGTTCAGTACCGGGTGCATATCTGTGAAGATCATTTTCTGAGCCGTTAAGCAGCAGTTGAGATTCAAGAAAACGCTCAATTGCTTGCCTAAGTGAAACATTTGGCAGCAGATCTTCAGCCTTGCATTTGGTGGAAGAGCACATAGGACATTTAGCATGTTCAGCCAGAGCTGGGCGAATGCCTGCATCAAATTTCCAAAAAGACTTTAGCCACAAGATATCAAGGGACAGGTAAGCATTTGTTTTCAAGCTTTACAAGTAAAGCACTTCAGGTTTTAATTCAATGATTTCTGAAGGTGGCATGGCATAAAATTTTGGAGATAATAAAGGCCAAACACAAAAGCTATCCCCACTGCAAAAACACAAGATCTTTGCAATATCTACATTCAAGAACTTACATTTTTCACAGAAGCTATGTTGACAGCATGGTATCATGACAGCCTCCTTAAAAAAGTCTTTGCAGAGGAAGCATTTCAGCTCCGATGGCATATTATTTTTTTCCAAGGCCAGGTGATTTGGTGGTAGAGTCCTTCAGAGAACCAAATTTTGATAAAACTTCAGCCTCAGAAGTCTCTTATAAAACACAATCATAGAAAAATTAACAAGATGTATGTTGCTTTAATAAGAGACATTACCGTCCCAACTCTGCTTGTTCCTCGGTCTTCGGCTTTGACTGCATTACTAATGTACTAACCTCATTCGCACTAGAATCTGAAACAACAACTACAATAATAAGCAGGCACCAAACCATAGGTTTCCTGAGTAAAACTGTGTTAGATAATAATAACCTTTTGAAGAATGCTGACAACGGTAAGTAGCATCAAGCTCATTGCACCTCACAAGTAGTTCCTCAGAGCATCTGTATCACACAATTCAAGGTGAAGGAAATTTCAATGTAACGTATGCACAATGGTTAAAATGGTGGTGAACTTCAAGTCGTCCACAAATAGGCCTACAAAGATAAGAAAGACACAAGGCCCACACATAACCACAGACAATTACAAGGTCAATCCAGAGAACACCAAGCCCGCCATGCGCCGGGGGGGGGGGGAACTTACCTTGCAACCATAAAATCTTCTGCTGGAGTTTTGGTAGATTGAAGGTTCCCAAGGCCAGGTAAGTTATCATCAGGAAGAGGGCACAAATCCACGCCAAAATCGACAAGGCCGCTTACTCCAACATTCTGCATACACCAAAAATTTCGCAATTCTTATTTCGCAATCATCAACAAATACATCCATATCTAGCCAATGGTTCAGAATCAAACAGATACTTTCTAGTTTGCAATATAAGCTAACCACAATAATAGAAACAAACGCACAGGTATTCGGAAGAGCTATTTGCTTCATCCTAGGAAAATAGTTTTCCCAATTCAAGAAAACAAACTTGTGAACACAAGATACAACAACATTTTTGTGGCTAAGCCAAGATAGAATCTCCATCTCATTGGACATACTCAAAATAGCATCACAAATCTAGAAAGAGACTAAGCTTGATGTTGGTAGCATATGAACAGCAGCAGGTCTTGCATGAGAAATAAAACCCTGTTCTAGAATCTAGAGTACAACATAGAGACCTAGTAGCCATTTCATCACCAACAAAAACCCCACCACTCCACTAGTGTAGATCCCCTTGGGGAGAGTCTAGGGAAATCCACATGTAGGAAACCTTAACCTTGCATGCAAAGAACCTCATTTCAGGAGACCCACAAAAGAACCTTTTTTGCAAGATCAAGTAGCCAATTCATCACCCTATGCAGAAAATTTGAGCAAGGAAGATGCCAGAGAAGTATTCCTTATGAACTGAGTACTACAAGTACCAAAAGCTTTCCCAGCTGATTTACATATGAACTCAACTTTACATAAGACAAGGTAACTAAGCCATCTAATACAATCCTAACACGAACCTCTCAAGCCTATAGCTTAAGGAATATAAGAAGTATGGTAAAAATAAAGGAACATCATAATCAACATACCTGAGCAGGAGGCTCAATGATGTTTGCATGATTAACCACCCTACCATCAAAGCACCCTGCTGAAGCATCACCAGCCCTGCATAGAACTAGGCCATGTGAGAAACCAAGGGGATAGAGCGATATTAATTTCTGGGTCAACAAATTGCATAAAGATTTATATAGCACTTGATAATCATAGACAATACTTAGCCATCAAGTTAAAGGATGTAATATATGGTTTCAAATATCACACAACGATTTATATAGCATTTGAACATTTTATATCCACATATGTGCTTCATATAATCAATATAAACTGCAACAGAAACAAGGTGAAGCAGAACTGATAATCAGCGCTCTCGCAGCAAATGCCATGGCTACCTTTGGTCAGAAAGTAACAGATCCTATGCTAACACACACAACAAATCTCCTTAAGCCTCATAATGCTATTTATTTATACCCTTAACCTTGGATCGACCTACACTTACCAAATGGGGCACATCACTAAACTCAGAATAGGTTAACCGATGTTCCAGAAGTAGCAACTTCCGAAGAAAGATCCAAAGGTCTCACATTTTCAGTACATAACTATTATTAAGATTAAAACTGCTGGATACGGCTAAAAACAAAACATACAATGACACAAATAAAAGGCCGGCCAACTTCCAGCAACCACCGCTAATTACAACTCAGAAGCATAGAGCACTAGCAAGATTTTACCCCTTCCTGTGGGAAGGTCACTAAGTAAGCAATACAATTACAAAAAGTAGCCAAACCCTCAATTTTGCAATGTTTTTCTTTCCTTTATTGTGTTTGAATGTTGTTTTATTTTTTCTTTTTTTCCTTTTTGAGGTGGAAGTGGGGTAGTCAGCCTATTGCTATTTCAACCCACTCTATTTACAATAACCCTGATTTTGTCCATTCTTAGCCGCATTAGGCGCATATCTAACACAGAAATGTTCGCAAGTACTAGGGTATATTCCACCAAATGAACAGAAACCAGAGAATTGGTGCATGCATGTCAATGTGTCTGCGGCCTTCAGCTAGTCTTAGTAGCACATCCTACCCGCAAGTGGTAACAAATAACCACTTGATAAACTCACTTAACCCTCATTTCCCTTATGTTCTTGTCATGGCCTGCCATGATGGAGCTTCGCAAGGCCAAAAGTAATTTAATGTTGATAGGAGCTATCACAGAGGTTATTACAAAGTGCCTACAAGAGATTTGATACAAAATACTCCATAAAGTACAACAAAAGACAATAGTAGTAAAACAATTATGACAAATGGAACATCGGTGCCATATTATCCTTGAGAGTTCAAATCAAAGCCATTAAGTTGCTTACACTGGAACTTACAATAACTCTTTTGGTTTTCCTACAATTAATATCATCATCAAATTTACTTGAATTTACCATCGATGATTGTCCCCATCATATCTGCGGTATCCGTTAGCAGTACTAATTTTGGAAATCCTAGTGGAA
This sequence comes from Carnegiea gigantea, assembly GCA_029747015.1. Taxonomy (NCBI): domain Eukaryota; kingdom Viridiplantae; phylum Streptophyta; class Magnoliopsida; order Caryophyllales; family Cactaceae; genus Carnegiea; species Carnegiea gigantea. The sequence goes on along the minus strand of JAKOGI010000133.1, from coordinate 513,613 downwards.
GCTTATGTAAACAACTGTCTCCATCAGTTAAGTTTGAACTCATTATGAAAAATCGAGCAAAGTGGTGGAGACCTACAAAGAGACATCCCACTTGTCAAACTTCTATTGATGATAGCAGCCTTTAATATTGAAAAGACAACTTCAATAGAGTCAGAGACTCTGCTGTAACAGCCCACATAGGTAATATCATGATGTGCCTGCACCAAGAGGAGCTTCATAGGTGTACATCTAAATATTTGTCAAAAGCTCAATCTTTGTCAATTTGTCATCCTCGCCCCTTCCCAAACCTTTTTCCCATCCAAAGGACACAATCTCACAAACGGATGGTCACCTCCATCTAAGATCATAGTAACAGATAACTCCATATACTAACTATCATTTTTTTCAAACAAATTCATACTTAATGAAGCACCATATGTTGACTGTTGAGAATAGAGTGCAACTACCACTGCTGCGTGGAGTATTGGAAACCAAGCTTAGATACCGATGTCACGACTTGGGAGGAGGAGCAGAAAATGCCAAACTTCTGACGTGGCTTTGTCCATTCGAATTAGATGTGGCTAAGAGAACCAACTCATTTAATTTTGATAAAAATCACATGCAAAATTACAACGCAGTGGTTAACATCCAAATTCAAATACCGCTTTACAACCGTTTTCATAGCCTCTAACAATTATCTCTAAATTGCTCTTCAAACCATAGCCATGCAATAGTATTTGAAGTGTTCCTCATGTGTTTCACCATTTAAGATAAAATATCATATTAAGCCCAAGCAGGCAGTCTAATCCTATCTTGCACCATGAGTTAACGCACTCAGCTTCCTCCATTGCAGCTCCACAAGGGATGCGTATACAGTCATAATTTATATTTGTAAAGGCCATCACAACCATCAGATAGCGGCTTCATAGCGCATATTAGTTGACACAACAGTTAAATTTAAAATGAAATCCATTAGTTTTTATACTTATTCCTCTAATTATCAAGTCTATTACATCTATGAGGATGGTCATAGAGTTCCCTACAGGGACAACAAGAATGCACCACAGATCTTTTGCTAAGCATAATTATTTAAATCTCATAGTTTCATTTGTTATACTTAATATCTATTTAAGGTATATCTGGATATGTTATGTTAGTAGTGTCATTGTTAATCCAAAATTTTGTAAATGCTAGAGCAACAAGACACCTTAAGAACCATTAAAGTTTCGCAAATATTAGAGCACGATTTCATAAAAACCTTACAGCAAGTATGCCCCAGTAACTACATCCCTTTAAATAGGAAGATCATGCAAACCTACTAAAAATGATACTTGTACTAAACATAATTACATAAATATTGATTGAACCACTAGCTGCATCAATTTCAAATTTTATCCTACAAATTTTTGAAGTAGGCATCTTTAAGAGATTTTTGACACTGATCAATATTCAAGAAGCTCGGAAACAACAATCATTGTCCAGAATTTTTGGATTCATTACTGGCCCGATATGAACATAGCCAAAACTATGTATGACATGGAGAGCACGATTCCATACACATTGTTAAAACCAATACCATAATGGTCCACCTTAATATCCAAAATGGAGAATGGTGCTAAAACTTCAAAAGTCAGCCAAGCCACTAGCTAGGAAGGATCATAAAACGAAATATGATTGTCAGGGAACTGCTTTGACACAATGCAAAAATATTATAATTCATGGTCCACCTTGTAGTGAGCAAAACAACTATAAGAGAACCTCAAATATAGTTTATTCCTATATCCACATGTAATCACTATTTAATGCTTAGGTTTAAAAAGCAAGAGGCACACTGAAGCGCATAAAGTCGCAAAGCGCAAGGAGCGAGGCAAAGGCGCACGCATCATGGATGCGAGGCGCACTTCTATGCAGAAATATTTAGAAGTCATTCATATTTCACAAAGAATATTTTGCAGAACCAAGTTCGACAAATGCATTAAAAAAGTGATTAGACATGATCATAACCACTAACACTCCAAGTAACTTTAAGACATGTTATCTTATTATCGTAGTTCCCTAAAGCATACTCTTATTGTACAAGTATAGTTCACCTTTTAACTTCCAAGGAATAAAAAGAAGAAAAAGGTAAAGACAGGCCACAAAAGAGCGAGAAAAAGGGGACGATATAGCCTTGCATCCCTAAGGCACATCTCATTCCCTCCGAGGCGCTGACCGGTAGCCTCACACCGAAGAGCGCCTAGACGTGCATCAGATGGGCTTTTTTAAGCTAAGATTTAATAACGAAGAAGTGGGAGCATAATTGGTTCTCACCCCCATCTTCCATGTTGTCTACCACGGTCAAACCGTGGGGGGACAGTGTATGTCCTTGTGAGGAAATCATAGGGTTACAGTTTGGCAGCCATCCCCCTTTCTTATTACGGCTGGTTGCCCTGAGATAGAGGCCTAGTGGATTAACCCGTCTTATCCTTAGCCAAAAAACGTGATCACCATTTAATAAATAGAAAACCAACTCGTACTTTTAAAATTTTAGCACATATACAGGTACGACATGCCGTCCACTTTTTGCACTAGGTAATTAGTCTTCTCCTTGAGCCCCAACATGCACTCTCCCAATACTAATATTGCAAAATAATTTCTATTGTAAATTACTCTATTACTAGTTTTGTCATATTTATACTTAATTCACTTTATGTTTGTTCCATCGACATGTCTTCTTGTGTCTGATGTCATCTTAGTTTGCCTAATTCATTATTTGTTATGTCCTTAACGCATATTTACTTTCTTCTATCTTCTTTTCAATTTACTTTGAACAGGGAAGATGAGACATTGTTTCAAAAAGATTCTATCTGGTCTCCCAACATTAGCCTTCCTATTCATGAAGGGTATGGTCATACATCTAGAGTGCTCAAGATCCTAGCCTTTGCTAGATGCACACAGGATGGTTATGGTTGTGATTGTTGTGTAAACAACATTTGTCCATGTAAGTACATTTATATGAACTCAAACCATTCTTCGCTAGTATAATTTTATGTAGATTTTTAACCTATATATCTGGATGCTCCGGTAAGGTGGCCAGTGATCGACATATCTACTCTAACCTAAACATAGCTCTCTCACTTAGCGATGCGTTATGTAAGTAATATTATGCAAAAAAACGGAATCCTTATGCATATATATGTGTGTGTGTGTGTGTGTGTATATATATATGTGTGTGTGTGTGTGTGTGTATACACACCACATTTCTCTCAGAGTTGCATAAAGAAAAAACAAAAAACAAGAGGTAATTGTTACTTGTAAGTGTTCCAAGTGTCAAAACTTCTATAAATGATTAATTAGAACATGATTTGCCTTGGACTTCATTCAAACAGAAGCTAAAGGAAAATTATGACACATGAACTCTATCGTAGCAATTCAACAATCTACACCTTTGATGTCCAAATTGCAAAAGAAATTTCCTAAATGGACAAAGAAGATAACAAATCAACCATGACACTTCCATTTTAAAATTTCCAAATCTATACCCCAAAAGTCATACCTACACGAGGACTATGAAGTCAAACATAACAATCTTAACCCTAAATGCACATAGGTTGGTTCCATCAGAACCTACATTTAAAACCGTTTATTGTCTACTCCACATAGAGAAAATACAGGACAGTTTAAAGAAGCGTTTTGCTTTGGTCCACCATAATCCAAACGATTAATATTTTTATCTAATATGAATAACGACAAAGGGAAGCCTAAAGCAAGATTGAGACGTATATAAACATAAAGAAAGCAACGTGTAAGGTTGGTCCCCCTGCCCCTCCCCCCCCCCCCAAAAAAAAAAACTAGGGGGATCATTGCTGGTAAGGAAGTGGCAATCTTACAATGTCAAAGCAGTTATGGAATCCATCCAATCAGCATAGAATCTAATATTCAGCTAACGATTTTGGCAAAATATGGTTCCAATTACTAGATTTTATTCACAATGTGGCTCTGCATTCAATCGATGCCTATTTATGATGGGAACCCCAAACCAATCATGCATGTAAGTATACGTGTTTTGAATACAAAATTTGATGATTATGCTATTGCCATGTCCGCCTTCGATATTAATTCAACGTGGACTGTAAGGTTAGTCAAAATTTCCGCTCACAAAACTAAGCACATATAAATCCACATGTATTTTAGAGGAGTTCTCGAATATCTGATTATTACTGAATGATGCCTTTCTTCCATGAAGTGGTAAAACGAGCTAAGACACAATGACACACCTTCAGCAACTCCACCAACCGCACAACAACTTGAATATAACTTCACAAATGTTCATCTAACATCCAAAATACAAGAAATTGAAGGTACCTGAGGGAAGGCGTGGATGCTGTGGGCACTCTCTTGATAATCACACTCGAACCACTTGGAATTTTAATGCTGTCATCCTTATACTCTGAATTCAATACATAACAAAATCACAATCTCAAAACAAAAATCCAGACGAAAATGAAGAACAATTGGAATCAACTTCAGAGAGATAGAAACCTTGGCCGGAGAGAGAATCGGAGAACACAAGGTCGAAATCCTGAGATAGATTGAGGTGCTTTTTCTTGACGATTTCGGATTTCAGATCGCGAATTGAGATGAATGGTTGGTTTCCGATGTCAATGGAATCGAACGTGGAGGAGCTCCTGAACTTGAATCGAACAGCCATGGCGGAACTGAATTGGTTGTTGACGGAGCCTTCCGAACATACGACACCCTGAACCAGAGAGGGATGGAGAGAGAGGATTCGGGCTAATTTGTGAATGGGTGAAAGGTGTTGGAGTTAGGTGTACGTATATATAAGCTGTGTGCTGGATCGGACTTCAGTCTCTAGACCCAAAAAAAAGCCCGAAACCGAGCCTAACCTAGAAGAACAGGTATAGCCTCTTTCTTTTTAATATTTCTGGCTAATATAGAGACAACCGCACCACCACCTTTTAATATGGGTCTCATTTTTACAGAATTTGGAGAGATTCAGATGTAGATAATTTTAACTCTATAGATATCTCTACCGAGATAGGCTGATTCCAGGAGACCCAAGCTAGTGTAGAGAATATTAGGTAATTTTTCTTATAATGATTTTACCTACGATACCGATAGTAAGAATAAACAAAATAAAGTGAATGTTCATGAGTAAATAATCCAATCAACACTTACATTACCATCCTAATAAATATGTCAAAATTTAATTGGATCACATTGTTTTGTATATATCTTTATATCCGACATTATAGCTTGAATTGTAATAATGCTTTGGTCTCACCTTGGATCAAGTGAATAACGTTTTTGTTTGCTCCTTCCACTTCAATATTCTTAAATTCTAATTCAAATTGCTGCTTCAATACAATCCCGCATTGTTGTTGCTTCCGCAACAAGTATAAATGCACCTCCATATATCTAGAACCCATTGCAATGAGGTTACCTGTCCACCCTTTGATGACGAATCTTGCTCCTAGCGTTGAAGAAGATGACTTTTTTGGGATATGCATGGATCCTCCCAAGCTCTCACGAAATCTTTTCCCAACATATTTTGATTTGTATCTAATCCCTTCATCTCAACTAGAGTTGGAAAACGGGTTAGGTCGGGTCGACTTATTTAATAAATGAGTCAATTTCATGTCAGCCTTAAAAATATATTAGATTTGCTCAAAATTGAAAAATAAAAGCTTTCACATTAAACGGTCAAATCGTGTTGACTTCGGGTCGAAATTGGTTCGGATCGGATCGGGTTCGTGTTTCTTTCAGTAACTTCGGGTCGGGTACATGTCGTGTTATCGTGTCGGGTCAGGCGTTCCCAACTCTTATCTCAACATTATAGATGTTACCATATAATAGACAACTTTATTAATATCATCATTTCAAGGTAAAGATGATCAAAGTATGATTTAAGACTATAGCACCTACGCATGTTTTTAGCCGCTTATGTATTCCACAGCCAACTATAAATTGTAATTAGGCATGTAGCGTTTATCTCACAACAAAGCCAAGCTCCTTCCGTAATCATCCCCTGCTATCCGTTCCTAACCCAAGACAAACCTTCAATACTTTGTGCGCTATTATCTTTTTCATCTCATAAGTACTCAATTTAGCCTCCAAGTAACAAAATTAACACGTGCTTTGTGCTTTAAAGTACTCATCAATATGGTTGTGCAATAACGAGATCGCCTCAAAACACAGTATAACATTTTGCCCCATGCATATACATGTTGGTGATCAATATATATATGTTGCTCAGGTGTGCATGGTTCAATCTGATATTACTATGAGAAAAAGAAGAGGAACTACAAAGAGGGGATGAAGAACTCCCCCCCCCCCCCCAAAAAAAAAAAAAAAAAAAAAAACAAGGTTGAATGCAGAACACTGTAACATCAGCTTGGTGCCTTGGTCACGTATTCTACCGAATGTTACATTCAAGCCAGACGGTTCAATAACCAATATTATTCTAGACAATATTTTAATGTTGTACATTTTATTATTAAGGGTTGGGTTGTAACCTATGAACTATGATTTGGGCCCCTCGTAGAGGCTGAAGAGTCAAAACAAAGTATGGAATGTGAGCATAAGAGGGTGACAGCTCAAATGAAAAACGTTGAAGCATCATGGTCAACGCCATCTTAGCTTCTAACATGGATAGGTTTTGGCCAATGCAAATTCTTGGCCCCCATCCGAATGGAAAATATGGAGATGGATCTTTGTCGGAGGCTTTCGAAATCCCTTCAGAAAATCGTCTAGGATTGAACTCGAGTACGTCTTCTCCCCACACTTGTTGATCTCGATGAAGGAATGGAGTTGGAACAAAGACGGAAACACCACGAGGAAGGTATTTGTCTCCGAGCTTAGCTCCTTTTCGACCTGTGGTACGAGTGATGCTTACTGGTGGGTATAACCTCAATGTTTCTTGCAAGACCATGGTGACCTACATCATATTCAAAGGCAAGATATATAAGAATCACCTAATAAGAGCCAAGAAAGGGGTGGGAGTTCGACCAAACGAGTCTTGACTCATAGATGGCTTAGATGAAACCATCATTGCAAACTCCCAATGTGGATCCCGCTTCTGCGAGATTTGTGAAGATCTAGAGTTAGTAGCCTTATCCCTAGAAACATTTCCACAAGCAGAGAAACCGACGAGACTTAAAAAAAATTTTCAGAAAAAAGTTGTGCGCCAAGTTGAACTTCTAAAAACCAGTTGAGTAACAGAGGCATTTTTTCAAGCTCAAAAATTAAGAGTCCCAAACTTACTAATTTGAGGTGCGATAGGTCATCGAAGCTAGGAGTTTTCTCTATGCCAACAAGTCCAACCACCTCCTCCCTTGCTTTTTCTTGCCAATCTTGATGCATGCTCAACGCCACAATGGTCCAAGTGAGCAAATTGGCAGTTGTTTCATGGCCAGCAAAGTAGAACAACTTGCACTCTTCAATGACGTCTTCTAGGGTCATCCCACCTTTGCCTCGAGAGGAGTTGTTCTCTCTTTGCTCTTTGAGATTTGACTCTAACAACAACCCTAGCAAATCATCCTTGACCACATAACTACCACCAACTTCCATGGCCTTTTGGCGCGCCGTTACTATGCCTTTCAGTGTGTTTGTCACTTCTCTGTTGATTTGCTTCATCCGAAAGTTTGTTTTTGTAGGTAAATGCCTGTGCCAATTGATTGATTAATTAGCTAAACCATTGAGGACATTGAGCAAAATTGATTAATGTCATGCTGATTGACCTATGTTCTATATTTGAAATTGGATATGACCCACCCTTGAAATGAGCAGTCTTAGGGGGTGTTTGACAAACAGCTTTTTAGAGAGCTTTTTAGCCAAAAAGAGCCTTTTTGACCAAAATTAGGTGTTTGACCAAGTGAACAAGTTAATCTGGGTATTTAGTGAAAGAGCTTTTCAGAAGAGCTTTTTGGGTCCAAAAAGCTAATTTGAAAAATCTAATTTCATGAGCTTTTTTGAAAGAGCTTTTTGAATAATTAACTTTTTGTCTCACAACTTTATCAGAAACAGCTAATTTTACCAAATAGTTTTTCAACAAACAGCTAATTCAAACAGCTAATACAAACAGCTAACTCTAAAGCTAACAACTAACAGCCAATACAAATAGCTAATAGTTAACAGCTAATAGCTATTTGTCAAACGGGGCCTTATTCAATTTTATCCTGAATACAAATGGTCTTTAACATTCCAAGGGTACGTAGATGTAAATAAGCTTCCCCGACCTAATAGTAAACTGGTAAAATTTTATCTGATCTCATTGTCCAAATTTATCTAATTTAAACGTATTTTTGGTGCGAATTTGAAATCAACCTACAAAATGTTTCCCATTTTATATTCAAATATGGTTTTGGCATGAACGTAAACTTGCCTAATTTATCCGACCCGAAAAAATAAATATTGAACAAGATATTTCAGTCAAATTCTAAAAATTATCCAATCCATTTAATTTAACTAAATTTAACCAAAACTCGAATTTTTATCACCCAAACAAAGATAATGTCATTTAGGAGTTGAAGCTCTTTGGCCTAGAAATTTAAGGGTTACCTTAACCATGGAAAGGTAGCCATATAGTAGACTTTGGACAACAATTTGCCTTGCTCATTCAGGAGTTGGAAGACTCTACTTCCTTCTTCGTATCTATTGCCAAATGCGACGCGAGATATAATATCAGCGGTTAATTTTTGGAACTCGATGGAAACGTCCAATTCATGCGACTCTTTTGATCCCAACGCCTTCTCCCACTTGGAAATCATTGCTTCCATGCACTTCGCAATCGTTGGTGTCATTCCCTGAAATTAAAAACAAAAGTTCTTAACTTTTTTCTCATATATATTCTGAACATCTTTTGCAGTATATATAATTAACTTTAATTTTAAAAGTTTGGTGATTTTAAATTGTATAATATACAATATTAATTTAGTTTAAGGTAAAATTCTTAATGAGTTGTTTTAATTTACTACAAGACATTTATCTTCACCTTTGGCACATAGACAGAGTGTATTGGGTAAACATGTTGCTGGTTTTGTTCATGATTTGATACTGAGCATATCTTTTGGTTTCGACACCTATTTTTTAAAATTTGGAAAACCTCAACTCATAAGTAATCTATGATGATCATGATCGATGAATAGATACATAAATAAGTAAACAAACAAACAAACAAACAAATAAATAAATAAAAGATCTCAATTCCAGAGAATAGCGATGATCTTTATAATAACAGCCTCCGCTAATTAACTTGTCTATGGTCCTTTCTAGGACATATAGAGGCACATTCAAATTTAAAAATTAAATATAATGAGTAAATTATATGAGATTGGGAGAAGATTAACCTTTAACTTCTCCATGTGAAAAGCAGGATTGATAATCTTCCTATGCATAGCCCATTTTTGCCCATTTAATGAAGAGACACCGGCAGTGAAGAGCCTGGTAAAAGCATTGATTTCTGGTTTATGAAACTCTTCTCCCTTATTTGTCAGCATTTCTCTTATCAGCTTTGGTTCCAACAACACTACTCGAGGGAGTGTCCCCAACCAAATGTAAAACATCTTCCCTGCATAATAATACAACAAATTTTGCATTAGACAGTGATATAACTCTTTAATTATTACATTTTTTGTTAATTACTATGTATATATACATTTTATCATTCGCTTTTTTAGATGGTAAGTAAGTGCGCATGCAACACCTTCGGTACCCCTTCTTGTAAAAAAATTCTACCTAAGTTCCCATGAACAAGTACTAGTACTAAAGAGAGAATCATTCACTTCAGATAGAAATATATCGATCAATTTAGTTCCTATTAGTTTCATACCGTATTTTTTGGTCATCTGGTACATAAGAGGATTGTAGTAGGGTAAGATATCATGTGTGGGAGCCTTGGGCATGGTAGCAATCGCTTGTTGCATCATCTTCCTCATCTCCTTGTGGTCTCCATTAAAGAAGCTGTAAGGAGGACCAGGTATGCCTTGCTTCCTGAAGGCCCTCTCCTGTAGCCTTGGCTTCAGGAACAGAGTGCCTAATACCTTCAATACAAAAGATGCCAAACACAATCCTAGAAATAATCCTAATATTGTAATATATTCTCCCATTGTCACTCAATTTGTTATTGCCTGTGATTCAATCACAATGAAGAGTCGTGAGCTTCCAACTCTTGTAATTGAATGGCTCCCTTTATAGACCATCTCTTCTTTTGGTGGGGTAGCCTTTTGGCCTTTCCATATTTTTCTGTGAAATATATATGTACTAAAACTACCCTAATTTAGTATTTAAAATTTAAATTCTGAATACATTAAGTTAGGTTTAATTTTTCCTTTTTAGAATTGTATTTATTGTAGTTACTTTATCTTTTGTAACTCATCTGAATAAATTAGAAAAAAAAAGAAAAAAAACGTCTATAAACTACTGCTGCATGATTGATATTGATTTTCAACAAGCTACAATCATTCATTTTTTAAAATATTTTTGGTGGAGTAACATTTGTTTCAACCAACACCAAGAATAATTATGTGAATTTTCAACGAAGGTACTAAAATCTATAATAAGAGAACTTTACTCCTAATTAGATAATAACAATTCGATTTCAAATAAATGGAGAATTTATATACACAATCTTCGATTTCACTTATATTCGGTAAAAAAATTGCATATTAATAACAGAAGCATCAATCTAATGCATCTATAAAAAAGACTAATAATTATTGAGTTTAAATATTGCTACCAATCTCCACTCTCCAGTATAAGTCCAAACCCAATTCCCCCCCCCCCCCCCCCCCCCCCCCAAAAAAAAAAAAAAGAGTCCATATAGCAACATGGGTCGCCAGATACTTTTGCCCAGCAAGACCTCGCGGAACACGAGGGCCAGTGATGGATGCTCCCCTTGTTTACTTTATTTAAGCATGATTTGGCTTCGACTCATGAGCCATGTTCTTTTATTGATCCGATTGATAATTATTTCTTAATAGTAGTAGTACTTGTCTTTAGTGTTGGTAAAAATTGGGATTCGAATTAAATTCAGGTTAAATAAATTGGAAAATGTTTAGATAAAAATTGATGTCCAACATCCGGTGTTTTTCCAGTTGAACAATTCGAATAAAGCTAAATTCAGGTTACAACTGGGTTCGGACAATAGAAATATAAAAAATAATGTGTTCAGATTCAAAATTTGGAGAAAAAATTCATGACCGTATCCAATTTTTTCAGGTCGGACAAATTTAGGTATTCGGGTCGAATAACTTCTTGCCATTGTCTTTTCATTTTTTTCTTTTTTTTTTTTTTGAGAGAGAGTTTGAAGCTCATCTCTCACACCTTTTGGTATGGTAATGAAATCATTCCTTTTCATATCTGATGCTTGTTCTTTTTTTTTTTTTTTTAAGACTTATATTCCTGAAAAATCAATCAAACATTCAGATATGAAATTGGATATCACCCTCTTCCTTGGTTTGTATAAATCCATACTTTTGAGATTAAATCTTCTCATTTATATGTTGAACTAAATAAGTGATATTAAAAGGTTAAAAACATTCCCATATTTCTTGCTTGGCCTTCATTGTTGATTTAATTTCATTTCAACTTTTTGAATCAAAAGATCCCTTAAGCACATCAAATAATAATTTTTTTCCCAAGGATTTTCAAATCATATCCTTTAACTATTCGCTCTTTATCTCACAGCACAAATGTTAATTACTCCATTAAGATCTAGATTTAATATAGATATTTTTTTGATGGGCATAAAAGGCATAAAGATTGATACAAAAGTACCTTTTAAAAAATTTTCCCACAAATTCCCTCAAGTAAAGAAAGTTTATACATCGTGGGTCTTGGGCTCATCACATCAAAATTATAACCTTAACAAATACCTTAATTTAGTGATTCTCATGAAAATTTGTATTTATAGTTTAAAAATAAACAAAAGTCGATAAACAATCAAGGAATCAACCCTATATATAATTTAGCTCATATTTATAATGGTTTTTTTTTTGGAAGGAAAATAATGGATCCATTAATTGTAAACTATACGACATTTACAATGGATATCATAATCAAAGAAATTTATAACTAAAATAGCAAAATAAATCTTTCAATAGAGAAAATTAATTGGTATATTTATGATTCATGATACAACAAATCTTTAACAAGGAGAAGCACAAAACTTGTATAGTCTTCTTATCGCAAGATTTATATGCCACCGTAGTTCAAATTTAAATAATTGATATCTATTGCAAACTCATATTGCAATTAGTTCATAATCAAATCCCCAACAGCCAAACGACATGGAATTAAATTGACAGCTCCAAAGGTGAGAGAAAGTGTCACTAAAAGAAAGAGCACATGAAGAAACTCTCACACACAGAAAGTGACTATTTATTAAGGCTCTGTTTGGACCTTAGAAAATTTGGTGGAAAGGAAAAAAATTTAGAAAAGTTACTTTTTTCTTGTACTTGGTTTAGAGAAAATCACAAAGAAAAAAAATATGGAGGAAAGTTTGGTGGAAAAATTGTTAGAAACAAGTGATAAAATTTTTCTCATAAAATTGTGAGGAAAGTTTGAGAAAAATTCCCAACCTTTTTCAACCTTGTATTGTTTAGATGACATCAAAATAATTTAAGTAGTTCATCAATATTCAAATTTCGCATCCAAATTCTTGTATTTTTTCCTTGATCCAAATAAGAGGAAAAAAACTCATTTTCTCCCTACTTTTTTTTCCTTCATATTTTTTCTTCAACTTTTCTTTCCACCAAATTTTCTAAGGATCAAACGGAGCCTAAAAGTAAACGTACTATGGATAGCAAAATCAAAGAAGATTGGGGCTCCCTACTGGCAGCCCCTAAAAATCAGAGAATATATTAGAATTATCTAGTAGATAGAAATCAGCCTCTATACGGATAGGGATGTCGGTAGAGGTAAGGTTACCTACATCTGGATCTCCCCAGTCCCATGAAAGCGGAATCCACAGTGGGAGGTGGTGGTGTTATTGTTGTATCTAGTAGATAGAAAATAGGAAGATAGAGGGCTAGAGTTTTTTTTTTTTTTTAAAAATGAGCTCACATTTATTTGTTATTATATTGTTTATGCAGATATAGTATTATAAATATGTCACTGCAATCAGTGAAATATTTTAGAGAATACAAATTTTTGAGTGAGACTGCCTCAGATAATAGTTATTGTGAGATGAACTTCCCTAGGGTTGACTTTTTTGAGCTTTTACGATAACTAACAATGTGTTTTAGAGCGACTTTTTAATTTCAAGGAAACTACTAGTTCATCTAGCAATTACTTTTGTTACAGTCACCTTTGAATGCACTATTATTCATCTCAATTGTAATTAAAAGTTATTATAAAAATATATATCTGATCATATATCTTATATAAGATGATCTCATATAAAACTTAATTTTTAGAGAATATGTATATGTGGCTCCAAAAGAATTGCATCAGCACCGTAGCCATGCTGCTGCTCGTGCCGCACGAGGGGAAAGAAGTATTAAGGCTCATCATCGGAGTATTTAATTACTTCTTTCAGGGAGATATTTAAGTTTGGACTAGAATTTGGCCTTACAAGTTACAATGCTGACATAGTTGTATCTATATAATTGTACTTAAAATTAAGTGATCATATCTTGGCTAGACATTTGGTGATTACTCATTGGATGTGAATATTATTTTCTTTTCTCTTTTCTAAATTATTGATTTTAGATATTAATTGAGATATATTTGCAAGAGTAATTAGATCCCATTAATGTAGGCATTCAATTTATAGGTTTTACTTTATATTGAAAAAGTTTCTAAGTTTTCAATGTTGTGTTTCATCTTTTCTTTTTTTTTAAAAAAAATTAAGGGTCAGTATCTTCTAAAAACCTGTGTAAATTTTATATTCGTAATCCTAACATACTAAGTATAATCATAAAATAATAGATCAATAATATTAGACAAATCATTTTGAAAAATTATGATTTAAATTAAAATTATTTTATTACAGTTTCATTAATATATATTTTACAAATATTTTAGTTTGCAACTTAATAAAAAAATCAGGTTTTAGTTGTAGTCATGATATTAATTAAGCATATATTTAAATGCATTTCAACTCTCCAATTTTCCTTCATGTTTTAATACTTTTCATGTTTCCGTAGGAAAGTATATCTAATTAATGATACTTTAATTTTCTTTGAATCAAACTTTTGTAATTAATGGATATTTGTAACTGAGACTTCTTCATTTAACATATTATATATGGATTAATTTCATTATGTTAACATTAAGTAATTGTAACAAATTTTTCCCCTTTTAAAAGGTAGTGTAGCTATAGTTAGGGAGTGATAGGGTAAAGTAATAATGGAATGTAGAAGTTATATTTCACAATTTATGGACAAAGGTGCAGTAGTGGCTATATTAACTTTATATACTTCAATTGTTGACTTAAAACTATACTGGGCTTCTAGACTATTATTTATCAAAATATTTAATTTATTTTGATGGATGATAAAAAGGGTTTTACTCAATAATATATTTATTACATATGTATTGACATATTAGATAGACATTTGTTAAGGTAGAAAACTATACCAATCCATGTGAAGCATGGGTTTAGCACTAGTTTTTGATCTTTTTACACTTAGCCCAGTAAAAAAAAAAAAAAAAAAAAAGAGGAAAGGAAAAAAACTCAATTAATGCTGTTGATGTCAATTATATATTACACAAATGGTACTTTCGAGTGTATAGAAACACTTATCATATTTGGCAAATAATGTTTAAATTTTTTTAAAATTTACTCTTCATTTTCATGATCCTTTTTCAAAAAAGAAATTTTTTTTTTGGGGTAAATCAGCTGGTAGTTACTAAAGGCTACAATGGACCTCTATGCGAACGGAAGCGAATAAGAAAAAGTGAAATTAGAGACTAATTCTTCTAATCGGTCTCACTTGACGCCAAACGTACACGATCTCCATTGGAGACCGAGTTGGGCCGGACTCTAACTGGATTCAATGTAGATGGTTTCTAAACTAAACCTTAGTTTGAGACCGATTTTCTAAATTTGGTCTCTAATTGTGATTTGTGACCAAAGGTTTCGGTGATGAAATTACTTCGCCTCCGATTCGATCTATAAATTCAAATTGAGACAACATTCGAAGTTTTAGATATCGACTTTTTCAGTTTCCAATGATACGGATTCTTGTAGTGAGATTTTACAACCCCTAGGCATAAACATGGCTTTACAAGAGCATAAAATGTCCTCCGCTTAGCTAATAGATCTGGAAATCAAGGGATATCGAAGGATCTAAGGGATCAGTCTTCCAACCATGATTTGAGCTGAATTCGTACCCTCAACTTTATAGTTCACTCCATATCCTCAGAGTTATAAACAAGACTTTGGAACTCTCCTGTATTATAAGTGGCAAAGAGATGCCCTCTCATACAATTTTAAGAGCAAATGTGACTAGAAACAGGTGTGTGAATTGCGAAGACCAAAGTGGGCTGGATCAGGTCGAGCTAAACTATAAGTGGCTGATCATATTTGGTGAGCTGGTCCGAAACCAAGCATTCAAATAGCTCATGAGCTCATCTGGTCCACTCCGGTGCGTGGTTCATTGGCTTAACTCATTTGATGAGTCTACTTATTTGGCTGGCCTCTACTGCTTGTGGGGTGGGTGGGGCAAACAATTTAACACACAAAAGTCTGCATATTATAATGCATGTGGCGTCGTTTGTTCAATTCCTCCTTAGACCATGAAATTTCCGAGGATTACCCAGACTCTTTCAGCTTACCCATCTATGCAACATCACCAGAGAACATGGAACTTCTCCGGCACCAAAGGCGATGGTAAGTGGTGGCTCGGGCCAGGTGGTGCTGGCAACGCGGTTGCTAGGCACTTGAGAGCCGTCATGGAGGGGTTTTTTGCCAAGCATTTTGGAGCTCAGGTCATGGATGAACTCTTTGGCAGGTTCTCTTAAAAGACAGTTCCTACCATAAGGAAGGAACTCAAATGTTCATAGCCCTTGTTAAGCAGAAATAACAAGCAAAGAACATAGAGTCTCCGCCTGTTCTCGGTTCTACATGTACTGTTATCTTTCCATTGTTGAATTTTTGCAATTTTGCAAATTGTAGAATGTCTTATCTCCTCTTCCATCTCTCTTTTTTTTGCGGGGGGGGGGGGGGGGGGAACATTGAAATAGGCTTATAACGGCACATTTTAAACCTTAAAGTAGGAACTAATATCAGTTGAATTATCAGTTGAGTTAGCAATATCAGTTGAGCTACCACAACTCTTCAAGGAAGAATACAAGTACGGTATAGATTGAATTCTTTCCCCTTTTATAGTATGTTTATCCACATATTTTGTACACATATAGGTTTGTATCTCCTTTCACAATGCAAAATGTATAAACAGAGTATACAATGAGATTCTTTTTACAAGATGTCTCATAAATTAATCTCTAACACTTTCTGTAAGTCAGGATCATGAATGGGTCAACTATCTATATCTCACGACTTTTTAAATAAGATAGCTCACCAAAAACAAACTCAATGATGATTCAACTTTATTGCAATTTCAGGAGAATTATCTTGTAGATAATATATTTGAGATCCAAATCCAGATTGTAAAAATTTTTGCACTGAGATTATTTTTTGTCCAAATCCCATTATGTTACCAACTTTCAATTATTCGCTTCCCACTTTTTGTCACTGAATGAAGGATAAAAATGCTCGTTAGTTACAATGGGCTACGTGAGAAAAGCAGAGTTGTAGGCCATATTGTTTCAAACCCATGTAAACAGAGTCCATACATAAAAGTCATAGTTCAAAGCCCAAAATTGAGTGAGCAAGATAGGAAGCAAAAGCCCATATGTGCTTGATTCTGTAAAACAGAACAGCTGCCCCGCTCCGCAGGGCCATGCTATTGTTTTGCCGAACTGAAAGAAAGTCCGATCCGCTACGATTTACCCTATTGGAAGAGACAAACACCCGACATAGACCAACCAATTTGTTCCAAAGCAACACAAATTGATCATTTAGTGCAAAATTTGTTTTTTGCTATTTTTTAGCGAATTTGAGCTATTTTTAAGATCGACATAAAATTGATCCAATTATTAAATTAGTTGACTTAATCCGGCTTGTTTGCCACATCTAGCCAACCCTCCCCCTCAAAAAAAAAGGGACAATGCAAGCTATTCCATTGGAGCCCTATCTAAAAATCTATTCGAGGGCAAGTTTGTGTGTTTGGGGATGGGTCGATGGGACACATATGGATCATATCTAACCGACGTCTAGGCGGGTACATGACTAGGTTCCTAAGTGTGCTCTTTCCTCCTCATATAACCCCAAATAGCAAAAAACATGTACTTGTGAATGTCAAACCTCAAAGGCGGGCGTTAGAACCCCCAAAGAGCAGTGGCAACCATGTTTAGTAGAGAAGCGAGGCCAATTGCTCATAGATTTCGGGAGTATAATTGGAGGGACAAATCTTACTTTTAAGGCAATTACAATGTTATATTTAGGTGAAGGATTTATTGAACCGAGTTTGGGCATATCTTTATGCACAAATGAATTTTTGATTATAAGACACTGTAAAATGCTTAGAAGTTGAGTTAAGAGCCAGTGGCTCCCCAAGTTACTGAATTGATGACCGCTTCAATACTTACTCTTAGCTTCAATCCTTAACATAGCAAAATTTTCCATAGTGGATATACTTTGCTGATAATTAACCTAAACTTAAATATGGGATGCACGGAATCATAAACTTTAATGCAAGGTCATACTCTATTCAACTCTACAAGATGAAGCACCCCATCACTTAGAATCAGCCATATTATTTCATCATCAAAGAATGTCAACAATTCGTGTTCAACTCGAGTTGGAAAATCTCCATTGAACATTGCTATCGAGAAGCCAACCGAGTGGCGGATCATTTAGCTAATATAGGGGTTGATCAGATGTCTTTGTTTGTTTCTTTTAATTATTCCCTGATTCAGCTAGACCTCTTTTACGTGAAGACAGTTGTTGTGCATATTGACCATGCTCGATGCGTAATTTTGAATAATGATTAGGAACCTAGCCCCTCGTTTGCACCCAAAACAAAAAAAACTACAAAATTTATAAGTGGCCTGGGAAAGAAATAATGTGTGTATATAAATATCAAGCCAACATCAAATTGAGATAGGCTCACATGTGAGCAGCAAAATCTCACCATTTATTTTTGTTTGGAAATATTTTCACTTGTTTTTCCCGTTGGGTGGTGGGTGCTTAATTTTCCAAGTGAACAGGAGAAGGAAAGAGACAAGTTTCATACATGGGGGGATTAGCGAATCTATGCTCCCATAATTGGGTTCAAAGATTCGCATTGAATACAACTTGATATGATAATTTTGTATCAAATCTATCAAACAGAAGCGTATCTTAACAACCTCTTAATTGCTTTTCATTTGTTTTTAATCAAAGAAATCTCCTTGGCTAATTGTCATCTTCATGCTGACCCATAATATCTTATCTTGTGCTCATTTTCCTCCTTCGGCTCTTTCCTGTCAAAACCTTATCTAATAAGCCACAAAAAGGGGTATGCTCCCTCAAAAACTTATCAAAAAATTGAAAGAAAATACTACATAATGGGATGTATATGCTCTCTTGTTAATTAATCAAACACATGCATGATTAAAAATGGCAATATTGAGGTACTAGTGTCAATTTTCCAAAAGGAAAAAAAAATAAAAAAATAAACACATCATAACAACAAATACACCATGATCCCCGAGTCTGGATATGATTCGAGGCTGTGCCAGATTGTACTTTTAATATGACTTCGCAAGACTTGTGTAATACATTGATTTTGTAGTAATGGTATCCGTTTTCTTTTGTTGTTTAAAAAAATCATAATTAAATTGAATTCACTTTTGTTAAAATTTATCTTTTAAAGTGATTAGCAATCAGCTTATATATCATAATATCGATGCATATTCACACCAATGAAAATTCAAATAGAAAATCAACCAAATTATACTTATGTTGCAGATATTATCCCTTCCTTTTGGATTTTTTTTTGGTCATTAAATCAAGACATAAAAGCATTAAAAACATATTTAAGATGTATTTCTTTGATATAACTTATCAAAAGTCCAAATATTTAAGATGTGTTTCTTTGTCTTCCATAACTTTTCTTGTCTTCCATAACATAACTTATGCAAATGAAATTGACATTTCACCCAAATGTTACACGTGTCAGGTCCATAATGTATCCACTAAATCTAGTACTAGTGTTGCTACAAGATAATCCAAATTGACCTAATCTTGGTAAATCAGAGCCCCACGCCCTTTAGAATTTTATGCTACTCTTCCCCCTAAAATGCTTGGAAGGGGGCCGGGCGATTTATTATAGGTTTATTGGGCAATCAGTATAAATAAGTGTAACTCATTCAATAGTAATTTCTCTTAAGTAAAATCTCAAATTTAAACCTTTATAAATAAAAAGAATTTGTAATAAGTAAGCTCTGCCGTTTTTAAGTTGAAAGTGGATGAATGAATTTTTTTTTTTTAAAGAAAAGACAATATGAAGAAATGAAGTTACAAGAGATCCATCAAAAAATACTCATTTTTTGTATTCACCAATTTATTTTTCAATATGAATGAAATGGATGACTCATTTTAACTGTTTGTTATATAATAACCCAGGCATATTTACATCTCCGATCTGATCGCAATAAAATAGATCGGCCCCTAGTGTACTCATAAAACAATACTTTTTATACCGATGAGATCTTAGCTAAGTAATTAAGATTGATATCTTGAGTACATAAGGTTTCAAATTTGATTCCCCCTCCCCGATTGTATTATATTACCTTCGTGATTCTTTTGAAAAAAACAGTACTACTCATTTTTGACTGCTAATTCTACAACTAATTCCCATCACTCTCTAAGCCTTGCAACAAAATAATTACAAGGAAAAGTCCTAGTTTTGGATAAAAAGTGCTACATAAAAAGGAGAAAAGAGAATCCTCTTTATGAAAGCCTAAGGTTGTCATAATCATAGACATGGGTTGGACCGTTGGTAGAAGAGAGAGAGAGACAGAGAGATTATTTGGATTTGGAACAAAAATCATAACATTAAGGACAAAATCTAGTAGGTTGTTTATTATTTGGAGTATATATTTGGTAACCCACATGAAGAGACAACACAAAATTGATTAGACTAGCTACACATAGGATGCAAAGAATTTTTCATTTTAAGGGACAAATCAATTAATCAAGTAGTAAGGTTTCTAGAGGATAAATTTAATTATTCAACATTTTTATTCAAAGTCAGAATTTTCATGTTGGAAAAAAAAAAAAGTTCACCATCAGGAGTTTAAAAATCATTATCGTTAAAAAAAAGGAACATCTGTAGGGAACAAATAATATTATAATAAGGCTGTAGTATTATGAGCAATCATAAAAAATTTTTACTAAAAACTTAATCATCCCTAGTTAGCAATGTTTCTAAAAGTCAATCCTTACCTAAGAAGGATACTTTATACACAAAAAATAAATTACGTTAAATCTGTTGACCCCAAAAATTGCCACAAGTTATATGTGTTGTGAATGACTCAAAATTATATTTAACTCAAAAAGATACAAAATTTCGCATTGTAACGTCTAATAACCAGGACCAACACATGTAAATGCCCGACATTAGATTCAAACCAACATGTATTGTTTCAAATACTTTGAGTCTTATTTACATTAGATATTATATTCTACTCTAGCAGATGAAGAAAAGTTATGATAGGACATTTTTGTTCTCAGTGGACTAACAATAACTCCACTGTATGACTTCGATAAAATGGAGGAACAAAGACGAAAAATAAAATATACAAAAATTCGTTAACTACTTCATTTTTCCGGAAAAAAAAAAACTGCAGTTGCTTATTGTTTCGGTAATTCATCCTACCTTTGCACAGAATGGATGTTTTTGTTGAGAATTTCGATCGTTAGTTTATTGCATATTATATTGACTCAACAATCCGTAATGACTGTCATTAGAAAAGTTTCATGTGAAATATTCTTGATAAAAAATTTTGTAAATTTTATTAAAAACCTATTATAAGAAAAGTAATGGTCTAAGTTGATCAAAGGGGGCATAATTTTGAAATGGAGGTAATATTAAAGTAGGAGTATCTCGCTGTACATATATATACCAAATGACCCTATGGAAGTAAGAATATTTCCCAAGTCTTTCTTCTTCTTCTTATTTATTTATATATAGATATATATATATATATATTATATATATATATATAATTAATTCTTTAAACAAAAAGACTTTTATATTTGATCAATTTTCACGTTCATGTTGGAACATGTCTCAGGTTCTGCGTCTGGCCTGACATTCAAAGGCTCTTGTAACCAAGTAATTTTGGGGTATATATTGCCCTCTTTCTTTGATTTTTTTAAAACCTATTTTCATACTTGAAAAAGTAAGAGTATAAAATTTATTTTTCAGCCTCAGTCATTAACTTAAATTTTGGATTGTGATAGTTCTTGAACATGGAATTAAAACTTAGTACTCCTTTATTGAATTACTGCACAAGCTAAAGATGGGGCTTTCCGCATTCACATGTCAGGCTCAAAAAATATTTGTATGAGAAGACATGTTAAATTATAAAACCTAATTTTAGACCTTCAACCCTTAATTTAAACTTTTTTGATTGAAATAGTTCTTGAATATAAAATAAATACTAATTTGTCCGAATAACTGCCCATATGATTCAAGTTAAAAAATAATAGTGTCGTATGTCATTTCATTTGATCTTCCTTCCCTGTTTAAAATTTGATCATCAATATAGGTAGCATATACATTGTTGATATCATTAACCGTACCCAAGCCTTTTAAGTGAGAATCCAAATCAATTTTTAGGTATGATTTTGTGGTCATGAAATCTGTGAATTATATGTTGTGATGGGAAGTGAGCATTAACTCACAAATCTGCACAAAAGATGTGATGAATTTTTTAAGCATTAACTACACTTTTGTCTCCTGTTATGGTATTGCTTGCATGTCTAATCATTGAAATCTTGGTATATATGAATGACCTCTTTCATTGCATGAATAGGGTTGGTAAATTCAAAGTTCATTAGGTTGAAAAGGGTAACTCCCAAACATGATAAAAACGTTGACACAATGTTATGCCTGCCATGACACGCAAATGAAAACATATCTAAGTGTATGGATTTCAAACACCCCAAAAATAAAAGACCCAAAAGGGGGGGAGGGGGGAACTCATAAGATGACTGATACCATTCGTATGCAATAATTATAAGGGCATCCGCAGCCCATGCCTCACGTGTCAGGGTGTGGGGCCGCGAATGACACGTGAAGGCACCAACCCGTGACACGCATGTAAGGGCACGCATGCCTCATCGGTCAGTCAGGCTTCCCCGCGTGCTGTTCCTTGTTTTTTTAATTATTTTTTTTGTTTTTTCTTTTTTTTTGAGGTAATAAATAACTTTTATATGATTAAAAAGAATAGGTTGTGTTATGAAGTGGGTCCATGGTAAATTTTTTTTTTATTGAGTTATTCAAATTGGAGTTGCATGGGTTGGAGAAGATATAGAATGCAAGTTTCAAAAACTAAAACTTTTGCTGACGTGGCAGGTCAGAGTTGTTCCAAAAAGTGGAACTCTGGCTGGGAATGCCCTAAGAGTATATTCCTTATAACATTTACAGGCATTAATACTCTTTATAACTACCTTTTGATATTCTTCACAACTTCATGCCTCTCCTTAAACAAATGGATATTACAACATGATTTTGTAGTTAATCCGTCCTTAAATTTGACTTGGTATCATTCTGTTTGTCATAGTGTAACACCCTTACCCCATGGATCGTGGGTCAAGTCGTAGCAGCTTGCTGTGCACACTTGAATTTTAAAAGAGAAAGCATTTGTTAGTATAATAGATCTATTAAACGTCGTGTTTGGTAAAATTAATTGTTTTAGTAACGATTAGTTGTTTTACTAATTGTTAGCTGTTACACACCAGCTTTCAGTAGCTAGATGTTCAGTTATTGAATTAAAATAGACTTTTTGATAAATGTAGATATTCAAATAGCAAACTTTTGTAAAATCACTGAAAAGAACACAATGAATGAAGATAACCACAACTACTCCCAATATAAGTCCCGTTTGTACGAGGTTTGGAGAAATCTAGATATAAGCGGTCCTATCCTTGAAGGTATCAGCAATAACAACAACACAATGAACGAAAATAAAAGGCAAAATTTAATAACTAATTTGTAATGAAAGTGCGTGCATGGGATGTTGTATACACTCTCCTCCAACTTGAAGAACTTATGTCCTCATCAAACCCATGGTTCATCCTTTAGGTTGGTGATTGTGGTAGTGACAAGAGCCCATAGTTTTATCTCCGTGGGTGTACGGTGGGCGTCCTGATCATATTATCTTTAACAATGTGGCTTAATGAATTAGATTATTAGATAACGTACTGGCCAACAACTTAGACTCTAAGTAATCCGCCCAAAGATTAAAACCTTAACAACTTTGTTATTTTACTTGGATTTGAAAAGGCAAAGCATTTGTTAGTGTTGTAGGCCTATTAGACTACTTATAGGTAATTTCATATGTCTTTAATCCTTCAATATGGTACGTGAACTGTTACAAATAGAAACCGTAGTGAATGAACCTATCATTATGCTAAATGCACGGAACCTATATATGATGCATTTTAGCGGGTATTTAAATGAAAATACATTAATTTTTTTTTTTGAATGCAAAAATACATTAATAATATGAGCGCATCTAAAACACTCTTTCAAACTTCGCACAATAAACAGTAAACTTTTTATTTAATTGTTAATAATTATCAAATATCCTTCTATCCTATATCGTCTTAGCACAACTACAATCCCAGGATCTAAGTCCCTTTTTTTTCCTGCTCAAAAATCTTCCCGTGGGTCTTCTTAATATTTTTCCTTTTCCTTTTCTTTTTCTTTTTCCTCTCCCTATTCGTCATGGCAACTCATCTCGCACCGTAGTCTGCTCCTCCATCTTTCTAGTTTCTAGAAACCTATGGTGCTATATAGGAAATAACTTGACTACGCTATTGGGGTGTTCCATATATTAAACTACTTATTCGAGGAAGTGTCTGTATATATCAATCTAATCTTTTCAAAATATAAGTCATTATAGTTTTTTGGGCTAGGGGTGTCCATGAACACCCCAACTATGCACACAGATCCGTCCCAGGGCTATCTAGGTAGGTTCATTAAGGGCTTAAATGAGCCCAATATAGACGAGTCAAGTTAAAATTACGTTGTTCTATTGAAATGTAAACTGAATTTTTTAAAATTTGAATTTTACTTTTAACATTTTAAGTATAATGATTTAGAATGACTAATCTTAATTGTAAGTACATTTATTATTAATATCATCCAACCATAAAGATTTATCCCTCAAAAAAAAAGAAAAAAAGTGTGAAATCGACACCAAATAAGTGTTGTTTGAATAACAAGAAGTGGAAGAGGGGGGGGGTGTTTGTATTTTTATGCTACAAAAAAGGCATTACAAACATAATAGTACATAATAAACTTAACTGCAACATGCGATGATTCACAATCCAATATCCTCATCGCTTCTTGTCCTTACAGAAAAACGCCACGGTGCAAAATTTCCATCATATAATCATAGACATGAAATAACTATTATTTAAGAAATGCATGGTGCGAATTCAATCCACATACACATAGCGACGTACTCTACTTTTGAGTGGTTCTTATATGAAGTACATGTGCAACATATGCTGACTAATAACCTAAGCTCATGCCCCGGCTGGTTCTTCGGGGGTCCCATATAACGCAAGTCAAATACTCCATAAAAGGGTTTGTTTTTTGTGTGAAAAACGGATATGAAATGGGAAGGGATAGAAAGGAGTGGAAAAAATGAAAATAGATCAAAAGAAATGAGATTTTTATCGCCTGAGTACGAAAGAATGATTTGAAATAGGAATAAATGAAAAATTCTTCTTTAGAGAAAGTAAAAAGGATGGGAGGGAGTGGGAAGAAATTGAATTTTTATAATTCAGACAGGAAACAGAGAAAGGGGGGTGGGGGAGATAGAAACAAATTAATGTCTTACATCTATCGATGTTGAAAGTAAAGCGGCTAATGAGATCGACTCTTATTTCTGTAAACTCTCCTTTCAAACTTTTTTTTTTTTTAAAAATAATGTTTAAGGGAAGGAGTTAAATGTGTTATGAAGGCTGTCTAAGAACCAACTCAATCAAAGACTTAAACTGACGATTAAAAATCCAAGAATTAGAGTCATACACTAACACGTTCCTTTATGCAAATGCCCTTATGGTCTGAAGTGTGGTTACGACAAAGACTGTAACGCCCCCAATATGCTAATGACATGATTTATGAAAATCTGCAGCGAAAGAATTAATGATAGAAGGCGCTACCGTTGTCCTGATAAGGACAAGACTCACTAAAACCATTTAATCTTGCAACTCATGCTCATAATCACAATATCTATTAAACTGAAACACTCAAATACTAAAGTCCATAATAGTTCAACTTCAATACAATTGACTTAATCATACCATCCGCTAACTCGCACTCCACACTACACAAGTATATTGAATATAAACCCAACTTGACCCTGAGGTCGATCCCGACATTCATGCTATGCGTGAGCATCTGATGACTTCTAAAAGAACTTGCTAAATGGAGAAACATGTGATACTTCATCACCTAAAATAGAAAACATGAAAACAATTAGAAAATGTGAATTAAAACTCAGTACATATATTCCTATATTGTGAAATGAGCGAAGAAACACTGTTGATGGGTATCCGCCTTTATAATTCATTTAGTTTGCAATAACAATGAAAATGAAAGTAATATGAAACTGAATTGCTCATTATTATCTGGATGTGCACCCCTTGCAATGATATGATCTATACATAGATGTACACCTGCCGATCCGATCAAGAGTTGGCTTCAAGCCACGCGGATAAATGATGGGCTGATACCCTATATATGATAACTGACGAGGTCACAAGTTAAATGGCAAATCACTGTATAAACTGATTTCTTGATAAACTCATTAAGAGTTGTAACTTGATAAATATATTCTGCTTTTTGAAGATACAGGTAATGAACGTACCTTGAGTTTTTTAAAAAAATATCATTTGACTTGATAAATATCATCTGTTTTATAAATATCATCTGACTTCATAAATATGTTATGACTTGATAACATTTATGCATAACGAAAAACGATAACTAGGTCTCGATTCTGTTTCATAAATATCATTGTAGGTATGTGTAGTCAATAACTGATCCTTACTCACATAATTGAGTAAGTATATGTAATAGAAATTGAGTAATTAAATGGTACACATAACTTGGGTGTTTCAATATAACTTCAAAACTAAATTAATAAGTAATTAAATTTGATATAAAATAAATGAGATTACAAAGGAAAAGGCATTGATGGTGACAAATGAGAGAGTAGTTGTGGCCTTTTCTGAGATAGGTTGCTGATACGAGTTTAAGGCTCGCTGATATATAGCTTGGTTCAAGATAACATTTGATACGTTCTGAATTGAGTAAGTAATAAAGGTTTGAGGTCAAGAGAGATAAATCCTAATTTAAAATAGCATAAACTGCAATAACTTGGTCTGATAAATATGATTTTTGAGTCACAATTCTCCCCACTTTTTATATTTCATTCATAAATCCATTAGATATAGAATTCCAACCCGAATGAGTCATTGAATGCAATAGAAGCTATTAAACTTATTAAACTTGGTATTTTCTTTGTAAAATTCATAATTGATTCAAAGCTCATAAATAAGTTCTCAAATTATACACTTGTCTTCTTCTTTCTCATTAATCAAGCTAAAATCTCCATAAAAGTCCATGAATATTTATTCCCCCCTTAAATGACCTTACTTGAGCCAAAATATACAAAATGAGCACATGATCAATTTCACCCAATCTTTATTATTGCTCTTTACATAATTACTTAAAATACTTCCAAAAATCACCAAACTCAAAATACTCAACCAAAATGCATGAAATCTTATAGAAAATTTGAAAATAATATGAACAATTTACAGTAAAATTTTTAGAATTTTCCTCCAAATATATGCGGTACAGAAATTGCAACAACAGCCCAATTTATACCAAAGCAGGTCAGTTCATTTCAAAAATTTATAACTTTCATTCTTGACCTCAAATGGAGACTTAAGACTTCAATATGAAAAGATTAAGAAGTCCTAAAAAACTTTAATTTGCAACACAAAATATGATTCCCACAATAGGTTTCCCAAAATGGGGTTAGAATATAAGTGTGTCAGTTTTGGTTGAACCTGCGCAGTTCTAGCAAAACAGCCATAACTTTTCCCACAGAATACAGATTAAGGTGATTCGAAAGGTATTTGAAAGCTAACTCACTGATCTATTTATCTACCAAAAATAATAAATTTTTGCTGGGCCGATCATTACCAATTTATTGGCAAATTATCTCCTATTTTCTGTTAGTTCACAGCCACACTGTCACTGCTTTCTCCTTTCTTTTCATATAAATCCTCATCTAAAATTACTCCTTAAAATCATGTAACAAAGTTTTGGTCCTTTCCATCACCATAATAAGCCATAATACTCAATTTCACTTCATAATCATATACATTAAAGATTCATTTTTCAATCAAATATACATAAATAACATGCTTGTCATTAAAGAAGAGCTAAACCTTGCAATATCATTAAAACCCTTATTTATGGCCAACTTGAACTCAACTTTAACTCATTCCAAATCACAAAAAAAAAATATTATTATCATCAATAAGATTAAAGATTATAAAATCATACACAGAACAATTGAAATCCATTACTTAACTTAAGCTAACATGATTATGGCAAACCCTTAAGCCCTAACATGCTTCAAGCTCAATCCACAATTGAAAACATCAAATAAACTCTTGTTTCTTTTTAAAGAACATGATCAAAACCCAATCACAGAAACAAAAATCCAAATGAAAAGAATCCAAGTTGACATCACTTACTTAGAGCTTAAAACGAGAGAGATAGGGGTGATGTTTGATGATTTTGAGGATGGAGGATGGTGGCTAGTGGTACTAGGGTGGTGGGGGGAATCGGAGGCAGCCAAGGCTAGTCGAAAAACCACCAGAACAGTGTCCACAGTTGGGGGGAAAGAAAACCGTGGGGTAGAGAGAGAAATGAGGGAGATGGGGGGTGTGTGTGTTTACTTGTTTAGAAATGAATGATAAATTCACTTGGCTGATTTTTTAAGCCTCCAAAAATATCTTTTTGCTAATTAAAGTTTGACACAAATGATAGTAATTAACTTAATTTAATTACACCAAAATTTTCGAGCTATAATTTGCGTCTAATGAATTAGGCCAAAATAAATGAATTCGGGCCCAAGTTTTTGCGCAGCTAAAACTTAAAATTTTGTGATGTTATGAAAAATAATTTAACGCTCAATCATAATTATCTAGGGCTACTATTGATTCACTTAAAATTTAATCAATCAACGAAACTTGAATTAACAGTCAGAGAAACTTGAATTAACAATCAATTAAACTTGAATTGTAAAATGAGACCCAAATGAAATATCCCCAAATCGAAATGAGTAAATACGATAAATGGAAGCAGAAAATTTAAATGACATAAGGTAATTCGCTAAATATATAAACTGAGTGTAATTGAATTAATAAACATGATTTGGTTAAACAAATAACCGTGATTGATTAAATCAATAAATATGATTAATTAAATGAATAAACATGATTAATTAAATAAATAAATATGATTTAAATAAATAAATATAGGTTACGGTTCGATTATTACAAAGACTCTCCTCTTACCTTATGTAATATTGAATGTGCGAACTCTTAAGATTTAAACCTTAGACCTCTCGCTTAAGACAACGTCGATACTATTTGGAGGTCATTGGAAGGCAAATGGCTGCCGAAAAGCAACCCTACAGAAGTCTTGAGATGCAAGCAAGAAAGGATAGGAGTTCAAGGTTCTACATATGGTTCTAATACCATATTCGAAAATCAACTCAATTAAAAATTTAGCTTGATGATTGAAGACTCAAAAATAGATTTTACACTCTGACAAACACAGTGTTAGAGAGATCCAACGAGGGAGCCCGCTTCAACCAAGGCCTATGACAATAAGTCCAAGTGAGATTCCATCCTAAAACCAATTGGCAATACGAAGAGTAGCCCACCTGACTTATATACTATGGTTCTTCTCTTCAAACTTTCGATGTGAGACTTTTTCCTCATATGTGATATTTCTAACAATCACCACCTCACACATGAGTCTCTTCCAAACCACATCAATGCATAAGCTCCCCCTTAAGCGGAAGTCTTTACCCAAGGGTCAAGTCACCATCAAAAGCACATCCCCACTCTGCTTCATAGAATCTACATACTGCTCTACACCGAGCCTTCATGCCATTCACTATGTTCCAGAAGTACCGACTGTGCATTCCATGTGTTTTTTCTACTCTTCTCCATGGCGCTTTTTTCATAATACCATCCAAGAGCTTATCCACACCATCAAGCCATGCTGCAGCACATGTGTTACCGCCTGATCAACACCTGCATGTCACTTTATCAAGCTCATCCATGGGGTGTACCATGTCATGCCTTTTCACCCAGTCAAACGCATCATCGACTCTGATACCACATATTAAAGAGAAATTAAGAGCGAGCCGACTTCAACTAAAGTCCATCCATCCTAAAACCAATTGGTTTCTCGATCAAATAACTACTAGCACCTAAGTTAATCATCAAGGTAGTAATTAAACTCGCCATAGTTTTCACGACCAATTATATCAACCTGAAGGTCTGAACCACTTGTTTGGTCCAAGTCTACCCATAGGAACAATTCGTTACAACACAGTAATTATATAACAATGCCAAGTTATAATATGTGGAAATTTAATGGAGGAATAATTAAATAGGATACCAATATTTAACGTGGAAAGCCCTCCAGTGTAGAAGGAAAAATCATGGGGCAAATTGCCATAAATATTCCACTATATAGATAGCAAATAGTACAGCAAGTAACCGTCTTGAATTATTTACCCTAATTGGAGATTCACAACAATTCAGGAAAAATACAGGAATTACCTCTAGGTTTGAATACAATGGAATAACACCACCAATTGATGCTGCACCACCTAGGCAACCACCCAAATTGTTGTGCACCCACGAGGTCTCGATGCAGAAGCTCTACTGCCCAGTCACAAACACACCACAATTAATTTGTGTGTGATTGATTTGCTTGCTTTTGTGATGATGAATGACCAAGGCCTTATGACCTTAATTTATAATAAGCAAACCTTCCATAAAGATGGAAGACCATCAAAGTCAGCAAAGCCACCGACTTAATAAACCAAGTCCTTAATATCTTTTCCTCCAAGTAACAAAAAAAACTTTTTTATTTTGTTTTTGTTTCCAAAAAACACAACTTGCCAATTAAATTTCAAGACCTTTTTTTTTTCTTTTTTTTGCTAGTTGTAAATAGTTGGGCTCGCCTTAATTGGATAATTGCCCAATCCAATAAATCTCCTCCTCCAGTCTAAGGGAAGAGACCTCAACTTCTTGCCATGTCACTTGGAGCTCAACCTAACTAACCGGGTACACAAGTCGAACTTGCCACTAGAAATGACTTTGGTCAACATATCTGCAACATTTTTATCCGCGTGAATCTTGTTCAACACCATTAGCTTCTCCTTTGTAAAAGACCGCAACCAATGGTATCTCACGTCTATGTGTTTCGTGCAGGAGTGATACATGAAGTTCTTACTCAAGTCAATGACACTCTAACTATAGCAAAACACCACATATTCTTTCTGTTTCAACCCTAACTCTTGAAGAAACCGCTTCATCCACAACATTTCCTTCCCTGATTCAACAACAACTGCATACTCAGCTTCAATTGTAGATAGAGTCACACACTTTTGCAACTTGGACTACCATAACACAGCTTCCCCTGCAAAAGTAAGGACATAATTTAAAGTGGGCTTTCTACCATCTAAACAACCTTGCCATGTTAGAATCAGTATAGCCTTCAAGAATGGGTTCAACTTCAAACCCATCAAATTGCAAATGGAGTTTGGTTGTTCCCCGGTCATAAGTATCTCAAGATCCACTTAACAGCCTCCCAGTGAGCCTTTCCAGGGTTGGAAAAGAATTTACTCATAACACCAATAGCATGAGTAATATCTAGTCGATGCAAACCATAGCATACATAAGTGAACAGACGGTAGAAGTCTATATAGGATGAATGACTTTATTGTACTATTTACTATCCTCATAAAATAACATAACTAAACAGACTTTATTAAACATGAGTTTAATATAATTGGCGATAGACAATAACTACTTAGAGGACCATCTTACCTCACTAAAGGTAGAGCCTTCTACCGTTGGGAATCTGCCAAATAAAAACCCACTCGGATTTTGAAAGAGCCCTCATGGCATGATGGAGCATGACACGGGCCATGCAGCAAAGACTACGATTAGTGCAAAACAAAGGGGGATTATCTTATCTAAGCTATTTAAGATGCTTTTTAATTGGGATCCAAACAAATTAAATCGATTAATTAAGCTAATTTAGCATGACGCATATACAGTGTACACATTCCTGAGTCATGAGTCATGCCTTTTTTGCTTAGTGGATAATCTACGAATTCTTTAATTAATACAATGGCTTTTCTTTGCTTATGATAAGCAAATGCTAATGATAATAAATTACATGTTCTTATACAGT
The DNA here is from genome assembly GCA_029747015.1 of Carnegiea gigantea. Classification (NCBI taxonomy): domain Eukaryota; kingdom Viridiplantae; phylum Streptophyta; class Magnoliopsida; order Caryophyllales; family Cactaceae; genus Carnegiea; species Carnegiea gigantea. The sequence goes on along the minus strand of JAKOGI010000133.1, from coordinate 481,814 downwards.
ATTAGATGAGTGGGATCAACCCAAATTAAATCGGTTGGATTCATCAAGTGAAGTAGTGAAGTCCACCACGAAACAAAATAAAGTAGCAAAATAAAAGTCTATAACGGTGTTAAGTGTTGTAATAGTATTTTAATTTCCATAAGACTGTCATGAGTTTACTAATTAATATTTCACACGTTAATAGATATCCTAAGCAAAAGGAATTATGTTACAAGAAAATTAAGGAATGTTACAATTGAATTATCATCGATGCCATGTGGTTTTTGGTTTTGGGGTACCGTTTGAGAAGGGATGTGCTTTCTATAGTAAGGTCACTTTAAATTAGGACAACTATAAAGTTGTTTAATATGGAATTTTGTTTTTTTGCCCCGCAAAATATATATTTTGATTTACTTTAATAAGGATGATTTAAAATTTTGAACATTAGTCATGGTGGGTACCCTGGAATCAGAACCGACACCTAAGGCTCTGGTTTCGATTTCCAAAAGATAGGAACCTGTTTCACCGTTTTCAGTCCCAGTTCTCAAGTTTTTGAGCGGGTACCCAGAACTGCTCATTCCTATGTTCAACCTCTTCCGTCTCTTAGGTTTACACAGCCCATATGCATGTGTATCATTGTTAATCTGCATTGAATTTATTCCTAAATTAAACTAAACAAGTATAATTTAAACTCATTCTCATATATTTTTTATCATTCCCTCATTTCATTCTAATAGAATTGAATCAAATGCCCCCTTATAAGATTGTTTCATATTAGAGCAAGTTATATTTTTATTGTACTCCATTGAACAATAACTTAAACTTGATCCACCAAAATGGACCCTTTTAGATTCAGAATTCCACTCATATTTTTCTTTCTAAGAACATAGAAAATTTTCTTGGTGGGCAATTGAAAATTCACCAGATAATGGCCCTGTTTGGTAAACAGCTATTAGCTGTTAGCTGTTAACTATTTGTATTAGTTGTTTGAGTTAACTGTTTGTATTAGCTGTTTGAATTAGCTGTTTGTTGAAAAATTGTTTGATAAAATTAGTTGTTTCTGATAAAGTTTGTGAGACAAAAAGTTAATTCTTCAAAAAGTTCTTCCAAAAAGCTCATGGAATTAACTTTTTCAAATTAACTTTTTGGACCCAAAAAGCTCTTTTAAAAAGCTCTTTCACCAAACGCCCAAATTAGCTTTTTTATTTGATCAAAAAGCTAATTTTGATCAAATAAGTTCTTTTTGGCTAAAAAACTCTTCAAAAAGCACTTAATCAAACAGGGCCAATGACTCCAAAACAATGAAAATAAAAATTGAAAATATAAAAAAAAAAGGTCCAAAGATCCAGAATTGCTTGGGGGAGGGGGGGTTAAAAGTGTTAATTCCAAAACGGGTGGCAGACAGAGGATGTCCATGGCTCCATTTTCACTTCTATATATATCTCATCCTTCTCCTTTCCCCCAATTGCAACTCGAAACGTAACCCCTCCGATCTTCACTGTTCTGATGCAAACCAAACCACTATTCTTCTTTTCCATCATTACACATTTATAAATCTGAATTTCTAAATCTTCTCTGTTTTTAATTTCTTTAACTCCACCCAATCTGTCTCTCTCCTCTGCTATTTAAACCCCTGCCCCGAATTTCCCAGTTTCAAGTCTTAATCCCCCCCCTCCCCCAAAAAAAGAATTCATACTCGAGAGATCGAGAGAGAGAGCCAGAATTTGAAAGATTTCATTTCTGGCTATTTGAATTTAGAATCAGAAACTAAAGAAACGGTTTTCTGGGGTCACGAATTGAACAACCCTTAAAAACGGAAAAAAGAAAAGGGAATTGAGAATGATAGCATACATTGAGCACAGCTTCGTTCACGATGAAGGCGCCGGAGAGACACGGCAAAACGACGCCGTTGAGTCGGCCGACCAGAACGACGCCGTTCTCTGCCAGGAGGCGCTGGAGAGAGAAGGAATACAGGGGACGGTCGATTACACTTCCACATCGACCGGTTCAGTGGCGAAGGATTTTGGGGGGATGAACCGGGTTAGACCGCTCGGGGTGGTCCGACCGGCGAATTCGTCGGATGTAGCGGCTGCGGTGCGGGCGGCGGCGGATACACGTGACATGACGGTGGCGGCACGTGGGAATGGGCACTCCATCAACGGCCAGGCGATGGCGCGGCGAGGGCTGGTTCTCGACATGCGGGCCATGGGGGACCACCCCTTCAACGTTGTCGTTTCGGAGGGAGATAACGACGGTCACTACTACGCGGACGTGAGCGGAGGGGCGTTGTGGGAGGATGTGTTGAAGCGCTGCGTTTTGGGCCATGGGTTAGCGCCGAGGTCGTGGACTGACTACCTAGCGTTGACCGTCGGTGGGACCCTCTCTAACGCCGGCGTCAGTGGCCAGGCTTTCCGTTACGGACCCCAAACGTCAAACGTGACGGAGTTAGAGGTCGTCACGGGCAGGGGTAAAACCGTCATTTGCTCTCCGTCTCTTAACTCCGATCTCTTCTTCGCCGTTCTCGGCGGACTCGGGCAGTTCGGGGTCATCACACGGGCAAGAATCCCCCTGCGGAAAGCTCCTGACATGGTGGGTATTTCCGTAATTTCGTCTTTAATTTTCCCTTTTTAATTGTTGGGGGCATTCAATCTTCAATTACCTGATGTTTCTCCGTTGCATGGAGTACAGGTGAGATGGATAAGACTAGTGTACGCCGAGTTCGACGAGTTCACTCGGGACGCCGAGTTCCTGGTGAGGCAACCCGAGGGGGAGTCGTTCGACTACGTGGAAGGATTCGTGTTTGTCAACCGTGATGACCCGGTCAATGGGTGGCCCTCTGTGACTTTGGACCCGAATCAGTGTTTCGACCCGGATTTGCTCCCCCGGAGCTCCGGTGAAGTTCTATACTGCCTTGAAGTCGCCCTCCATTTCAACCACTATGACCATCCCTCCACCGTTGATTCGGTAAGTTTCTTATCACTTATGCTCTCCATTCACAAATTAGTAATTTAAATTATAATTAGTCAAATTAAATCACACTCTAAACTCATTTCAGAATTTTGAAAATCGCTTAAAAAAAAGGGTAAATCTCGATAATTGTAAGTCAAGAAAACAAATAAATAAAAATGATAACGTCAATTTGATGTTCCAAGGCTAAGAGATGGGGAAGGCTCGGCTTTGACCTACAATGATGTAGGAATACTGCATTATCTTAGGGTCAATTTGTAGGGTGGTGGGACCCAGATCAACCCATTTGACCAGTGTTGACCTGGTGGATCCCTCTTATCGTTTTCAACAGCCTGAGTTGCACACTTGCACGAGGTAATGAAAGTAAGATTTTTATCTTTTTCTAATTGCACCATAATTTTCTACTTTTTCTTTTTTGTGCATTTTAAATATTTAGCTTTTTTTTTTATCATTAGTTAGTAGCTATTAGTGCTAGCTTTTTTTCAGAAAAAAGTGATAAATAAAATTAATTATTTTTTTTAAAAACATGAGATAGAAAATTAATTTTCAATAAGTTTATAATTTCAGCTTTTCAATTTAACTTTTTATAGTACAAAAGTTATTTTAAAAAGCTAATTGACCAAACAGTCAAACAATTAACTTATATCTAAAAAATTAATCTTGCTGAAAAATGTATAAAGTTTGAATAATCATTGCTTGTTCTTTTTATTGGGAAATAAGAGCTGAAAATGGATAAAGTTAGTTAAAATTGGTATATTTTTTATATGATGGATAGAAGTTGATTAAAATACTATATTAAAATGGGTTAAAATTAATTGAAGTAAATTAAAATTGATTTTTTTAATTAAAATTCATAAAATAGAATTAAAGTTAGTAAATTAATATTTATGAACAAAAAGAACAGGACCTAAACATGTCCAATTTAAAATAAAAAAACTGAAATACAACAAATTGATTCAATTTTGGGCCATAAAATGTACAGTGCCTCTAAGAATATATGCCAGAAACCATGAAATTGACCATACAAGTAGCAATGTAATCTTTCATTAGATTTTCTGACACCAAAATGTATTCAGAAAGGCCGAAGCACAAAACAGACCGCTTTCCTAAAGTGACTATTTTCTCCCTCATTGGCCCCCTGTATTTTGCTTCTTTGTGGGTTCAACCTTGGGCAAAACAGTAAATGTACCACCAGCCTTCTGGCGATTGAGATTTTTGCTGACGGCTGCTGCGGTCCCCCATAAAACTGCCAAAATTAGAACTGTAAATGTATATATTTGATTGTTGAAAAGTCGGATTTGCCCCTGATGATGTGCGAAAATTACAGGAGGAGCAGCGGCTCGTTGGACGGCTGAGATTCGTGGAGGGACTACGGTTCTCGGTGGACGTGGGGTACATGGAATTCCTGCTTCGGGTGAAGAAGGCGGAGCAGCATGCCAAGGCGAACGGGATATGGGAGGCCCCACACCCGTGGCTCAACCTCTTCGTTTCGAAACGGAACATCGCTGATTTTGATCGGACGGTGTTCAAGAAGATCCTCAAGGATGGCATTGGGGGGCCCATGCTCGTCTACCCTCTACTGCGAAGCAGGTTAGTATTTTCTCATCTTGGGTAATAAATTCTACCAATTGGATAGTGTCTTTTGAGTTGAGAACTGTTAGGCACGGTTTGATAAACAGTTATTAACTGTCAGTCTGTTAATACGTTAGTTGTTAGCTATTTGTATTATCTGTTAGTTGTTAACTATTTGAGTTAGTTGTTTGTATTAGTTGTTTGAATTAGTTGTTTGTATTAGTTGTTTAAATCAGCTATTTGTTGAAAAAAATTAATCATCTCTGATAAAGTTGTGAGATAAAGAATTAATTTTCAAAAAACTCTTCTAAAAAGCTTGTATAATTAGCCTTTTTAAATTACTTTTTTGGACTCAAAAAGCTCATATAGAAACCTTTTTACCAAACATTTAAATTAGTTTTTTTTTAATTTGATCAAACAGTTAATTTTGATCAAAAAACTTTTTCTTAATCAAAATACTCTTCAAAAAGCTGTTTTCCAAGCACCCATTTAGCTTGATTTGAGATTCACTATATTTGGGTGATATCTATATGCCATGATGCATATAATTTATTCACTTGTATATTCGGGTCAAATATGAATTAACAATCCTATACAGTTGTATGGCTTATGAAAAGATAAAGGCTTTTGAACCCCCCAAAAAAACAACACTTTGGTTCATCACATAGAAATATTACTAATTTAAAAAAAAAATAAGAAAAAGATTGGTAATATACTTGTTATTGAGAATTGTGGAACTAAAAACCCATTAGTTTTATGTGAATTAGGGGAGGGGCGAAAATGATCAATATCTCCACTTGCCTAATGTATAAAAGAAACAAAATTAAATTATGGACCACCAAGGACCTATTTGGAAAGGATTGGAATTGATTTATCAGCCTGAGAACCTTATTATTGGTATCCTACAATGGTCTCCACTTGGTAATTTGGGACCCCCCCTTTTATCTAAGAATAATGTCACATGAGTTGTTGGAATTTATTGCTCCATTTGTTAGAAATCCTTTTCTCTTTGTTTTCTTACCTGTTTTTCTTGTTTTGGGACCAAAAAAGGGACCGAGGACCATTTTCTTAAGTGCGTTATGTGTGTATTATTTCTATTGGGAATGAGTTTTTGCACCAGACTTGTGAGTTTTGATACGTATAATATGATACGCATGCTAAGATACTGGTTAGTCACAAATGGACCGCGTTGGAAAATATTTGTTTCAATAAGACCTTGTTCTTTTCGTTGGTAAATTCAAATTTATTAATTTCAATCAATTTCAACCTACTTCAATCAACTTCACGAACTTTGATTTAAAAAAATACCAACTTTAACTCATTTCAACCAACTTCAATCTACTTCAACCCACTTCAACCAACGTCAACCTACTCCTTACTATTTTAACCCATTTTTACCCATCATATAAAAAAAAAAATTCAATCAATTTCAACCAATTTCAACCTACTTCAACAAAAAATATCACTTCAATCTATTTCAATCCACTTATACCAATCTCAATCGACTTCAATAAATTTCAATCAATTTTAACCCACTTTAACAAAAAAATACTACTTCAATTTATTTCAACTCATTTATACCAATCTCAATCAACTTCATTCATTTACCGACCCATATTTTCTAATGAAAAGAACAGACCCTAAATCTAATGTGCACGTGAGGTGAAGGAGGGTTGAGATTTATTAGATATTTTAGTCACAAAAATGAATGGAGCACATTAAAAATTATTTATGTCAATTAATACTGTGGTCTTATAAGTTAGAAGGTTCTTTAAAATCTTTTAAAATTCCAAGAGTCATATTTGTTGATAGCACGCATAGGGGCAAGGGTTTGTTTGTTCATTCCAGCTTTGGGGTACCCCAATTAGGTAATTAAGAATATGTGAATTTCAACCCTTTAATGGCATCAAAATTAATGAATATAAATCCCCCCCAAAAAAAATTGATGTGAAAATTGGGAGTAGGGCACGAAGTGCAAATGGAAGAAAAACAAGGGGTATCTTGGTGATTAGACTGCGGCTTTCATAATCAGTCTTTCACTTATTTTGCCAGTGATCACCGGAACCTATCTGAGGCCCCCTGACGGCCGGATTCCCTCCCTTCTTCGTCTATTTCTTTGCCCAAATTGCCCCTTCTTTTCCAGCATATTTACGTATATGATGAGGTGCATGGGCAAGTTTTTGTTTGTTTGCTTTAAGGTCTGTTCTTTTTGCGGATCAATTCTAAAATATCAACCTCAATTCCCTTCAGACCTGTTTCAACTCACTTCAACTCATTTGTACTATTTTAATCAAATTCAATTTATCACATAAAAAAATTCAACCCACTTTAACCTGCTTCAACCTACCTCAACTTACTTCAACACATTTCACTCTTTTACCCACCCAATTTACCCACGAAAAGAATAGACCCTTAGCTTTGGCCTTTGAGTTGCCTACTTCAATGCAAAATGCCAAAGCATTCCAAAATTGCATGGCATCCCTTTCTTAAATCATGACCTTAGATTTACAATATATGGTTGCTTTAATTCATGATTATATTGTATTCAAATTTTTATTGAGTTTAGGTTAATTAAAATTCTAATTGCAATATTGAAATTATATTATGCCATTTATCTTTATACGAATAGTTTATTACCTTTGTCAAATGTAACAGAGAACTTTTGTTATACTTTAGTTTTTTTTTTTTTTCCATATCAACTTAATCTTTTTTTTTAAAAAAAATAATTATTGAAACAGGTGGGATAGTCGAACCTCAGTGGTGATACCAGATGAAGAAATATTTTACCTGATTGCATTACTCCGATTCACTCCGGCATATCCGAAGGGACCACCGGTGGGGGAGCTGGTGGCTCAAAACAGGGAGATCATTAGGCATTGTACAAGGAAAGGGTATGACTTCAAGCTGTATCTACCTCATTATCAAACACAGGAGGAGTGGAAGCAGCATTTTGGGAACCAATGGTCGAGATTTGTCGAAAGGAAGGCAATGTTTGATCCAATGGCTATCCTTGCTCCTGGCCAAAAAATTTTCCCTAGGAGGAGTAATTGTCAAAATTAGCTAGTTATTTGGATAGTGTTAGTGTTGCTTTAATTAGTAGGAATTAGTGTATGTTAATCAATGTATGTTCTTTTACTACATTAAGTAAATTGTTTTCTTAATGGCCTCTTAGTTCTTTGCAGATGTTGTGAACCATGTAAATGAATGAATTTTTCCCGTAGAGAGGAGTAACCTATTATTCTCATATATTACTCTCTTTCACTCGTATCATATTTTGTACGATTGAACGGTGTTGCTAAATTTAGTCTCCGGAGTATAAAAGTGGGTATTGTCCCAAATTGATCAAATTCAAAGAACATGATAGTGGGTGTCGTTCTACATTGATGAAATTACAAATGGCTTGAGCATGTACATAAGTTTGTGAGTTACTCCACTCAGTGTCAGGGGTGGATCTAAGGTTTCAAATTGAGGGTGTCACCTACGAACATTTAGCAATCTATTATTTTTTTGACTTATTTTATGGGTATCCACCCATAATATTGATATAGGCTTCAAACAATTTTTTTCGGGTTAGGGGTGTCCATGGACATCCCTCCCTCCCACACAGATCCGCTACTGCTTAGTGTTAATTAGTTTTGGGTTGAAACCTCATTTGAACTTATATGCAATGCATGACCTTTTGTTAAAAGCCCAATTGATATATAAAACTTTACAGTTATTACCGTGAATTTTTGCAATTGATTAATTAATTTTGAAATCTTTGGTGATGATTTAATACAAGCATGCCCACTATAATTTATAAGACTAACCATCAACTAGAAGAGCAGTTATGGGCTATGGGAAAGTCCTTGGAGGCCACAAGCTCTATCCTTCCATAGTGTTACTATGATTATCAGCGTAGAATTTTGACTTGAGCTTTGAGAGTGGAGACACTTTGAAGGACCTGAGCCTTTATTTGCTTTCTAGGTCTTTTCTGTGGTACGTAGTTCCTAAGAATATGAAGCAAATAATTTTGATTAAAAAAGCTTGGGTTCGATCCTCGCAATTTGAAATGAGAGATATATGCTTTTGCCACTTTTGATTGTGGGTCACATTATTCATGCAAATAGTACCCACAAATCACAAAATTTATGTCAATCCGACACAATTTTTCGTTATATGAGATGCCTTTATGAAAACTAATTTTTAATATACAAACAACCATGCATAATACTCCGTTTGATGTGCTTTAACAAGATTTGGAAATATTTTGCTGTAGCTAAAAATCTTTTCTATATGTAAATAAAGCCATCAACTCTCAAAACCCAAACCAAAAAAAAGTAGTATTTTTGGTGGATTAAAACGTTTTATGATATCAATTTGTTTTTTGTATAAATTCAAATTACATGTACGATCCAATTTTATTCGAAATGTATATGTTTCTCTATTATAGAGTCTTGGGACTCATTTCTCTGATAGAAACAATCTAACAAACAAAAAGGCTAGGGAGAGGCGAAGAGAGAGTTGACATCATAATTTTAAATCCATAAACTTGGAACTATATTGTTATACTTTCATATAGGATGAATTTTAATTAATCAGTGATCCCAACAGATGCCCCGAACTTGTTGGATATGTGTCATTCATGTGTGTGTATATATATATAATGTCCACAAAAAGTAAAATAGAAACATTAGCATATATCAATAAAGTTGCTTCCACTCTAATTATAGCCCTGTTTGACAAACAGCTGTTAGCTGTTTGAGTTAACTGTTTGAATTAGCTATTTGTTGAAAAACTGTTTGGTAGAATTAGCTGTTTCTGATAAAGTTGTGAGACAAAAAGCTAATTCTTCAAAAAGCTCTTCCAAAAAACTCATGGAATTAGCTTTTTCAAATTAACTTTTTAGACCCAAAAAGCTCTTTTAAAAAGCTCTTTTACCAAACACTCAGATTAGCTTTTTCACTTGGTCAAAAAGCTAATTTTGATCAAAAAAACTCTTTTTGGCTAAAAAGCTCTTCAAAAGGCTGTTTGTCAAACAGGGCCTATGACCAAGCTTCAAGTCTTGTCACATCAAAATTTTATTTCTAAGCCTCATCTTTCATCTCATAAACTATATATCTAATGTAAGACTAACTTGCTATAATTTATGTCGCTCAGCTAAAAAAGAGGGTTGACTTTTTAATCTTACCTTATTTTATCTTGTATATTGTTGGAGTTATGAAAGTGATGTAGTTTCACATTGATAAAATTTAAGGGTTAGAACATATATATGTTTGTGAATTACTCCACTCATTGTCAATTGGTTATGAGTTGGAACCTCGTTTGAGTTTGTATATATGACTATAATTTATGCAAAAATTTAACGTGGTATTATAGCAGATTGCTCGATCTTGATTTTCCATCATACCCGGTTGATTAATTGTGTGCATGTCTTAGGTCTCGTTAGTAGCTCACACATAAGGAGGTGTATTGAAGTTATAAAAATGGGGTTTGATCCACATTAATAAAATTCAAGGACTAGCTAGAGCACGTATACAAACTTGTGACTCACTTGACTCATTGCCAACTGATTTTGATTCGGAATCCCAGTTCAGCTTATATATATACATGACTTGTTTATTTATGATCTAATTTATATAAATCTAACACAAAATATAAAAAAAGGTTGATTTTTCTCTCTTGTCGAGTAGATATACACTATTTTAATCTAGCTATCAATCTGTCGTATTATGTTACAGTACATGGATGTGGTCAAATATGGCTATAACATCATACTTGCTTTTACCAACTCAAAGAACATTATATATGCACTTAAACCTTTTTCTAGATTTAGAGAATCAGATTCTCATTGGTATGTTAAAGAAAAATCATACATACCAAACTTTTTTTATATTTATATAATTCTTTTTCTATCCATGTTTCATTCGAAATAGCATATACTAAATCTACTCGATTTCATCAATATTCGAGGAATATATGTACATATACTGCTCCTTTAATTTCCCTTTTTTGGCTTTTTTTTTTAATAGACTCTGCTTTTCTTTTTCTTGGGCTGTTTAATTCATCAAAAGGGGAGAATTAAAAAGGCAAAAATATTTTTGAATGTATAATTATAAGATCATGATTTCTTGTAAGATGCAACCAGCCAATCAAAAAGCGTTTCCGTCGTTTAATTCCATGCAAATAATGGAAAATTTAAAAGGCAAAAAAAAAAAAGAAAAGAAAAGGGGGAAAAGTGATCTGCTTCCCAGGTTTACGTTCCACGGGAGGTGTGTCATGCATGGACGTTAGCTGTTGTTCTTCTCTTGCCTTTTTAGATCTCATTTCACTTATAATTATAAATGTAATTAGTCTTTTTACGGAATATAAATATAATTAGTTGGTAATGGTTAATATATAGTCATGGAAATTTGTGTTCGAGTATAAGCCTATTTTTGAACCTTTAACCAAAAACTTAAACTTTTGGTTGAGTTGGTTCATAAACACCGTATCAGAGCCTTTCTGAAAAATAGGCCTCAAGTTCAAATCTCAACATCTCAATATTGATTTATTGCGCAAGATAGGGAGAGTCTTTGTAGTATCCACGATTTAAATCCAAAGAACATTTGCATGAAGGGTACTGAAATTAGTCGGCAATAATAGCTAGCACCAAATTGGCTTTGATCCTCTAGAAGCTAACAACAAAGTTCTAGATGAAGTTATAAACTTCCAAACTTTTTACTTTACTTGATATCAATGGATAAATATTAGGAAGTTCATTTTGAAAATTTAAAAATTTAAAAATTTTAATTACAAGTAGAATTTAAACATTCTTAATTAAGAGTTCAATATATGTAGTCATACCCGATATCCATCTCGATAACATTAACTTTTGGTAAAAGAAGTAATTACTGCTTTATACCGCATTGTCTTCTCACATGTTAAGGAGTGTACGTTATGGTCAACAAATCTGCTTTTCAGGAATTTAAAACGCTTTTTAAAGATATATATTCCTTCATCAAAATCTTTTTTTTTGCCCCTCTTTTGACAAAAAGCAACTCAAACCCTCAGATCACTATGAATAAAAATACTAAGATTGTGTTCGAAAATAGTATTTTGAGTGGCGTTTTACATTCTGACTAAGTTAATACAGTAATCAGTCAACTTTTAGTGTTCGATAACTTAGTATTTTGACTAAAATTTCAAATAGTATTTAATGCTTCAGACAATAAAGAGCTAATAATATTAGCTTTTGACATTCAAAAATAGCATTTCATAGTTTTTGGCCAAAAAATACCTTTGAAAATTTTTTATTTAAGTGATCTATATTCTTTTATGTCAATCAACATTAATTAGCTAACTTAACAGTTAAATTTACCGAACATATTTACTTCAACCAATTTCCGCTAACAACAAAAATTCGAAACGTTGTCTGCTATCTAAATAGCTCCACTTAGGGTTGGATAATAGATCGGTATTAAACGGGTCAATTTCGTGTCAACCTTGAAAAATATAGTCTAAATTTACTCAAAATTGAAAAATAATATGTTTTCATACTAAATAGTCAAATCGTGTTGCTTTGGTTACAATATGTTCATTTCGTGATGGGTCTGTGTTTCTCTTAGTAACTTCAGGTTGAGTTCGAATCGTACCATCGTGTCATATCAGACTTTTCTAACTCTAAATTTTACCAAAAAGGATCTAAAGTTTGCGGGGATTCCTTGATGAAGATAAGATCTAAATTCTTAGTCCACTAAGACCCAGGACGGGTGAACTTCGTGACATAAATATAGGAATAACGCAAGAGAATAAAGTAATTATGACTTCCACACTTCATAATTAGCACGCAATTGATGTTGGAAGTTACTTTTAAATGTAAAACAAGGAGAATAAAGGAGAGAGTTCGAGTAGAGGAATTGAATACAGCAATTGTATTTCCATCTTAAGCCATGAGATTAGGTGCGCAACTTCTACTCCATTTCAAAAATTATATATATATATATATATAGATATATATATATATATATATATATATATATATTATATATGTAATATCACACATATACACACACATATATATATACCACACACACAGCACGCACACATAATAACACACACACACACACACACATACACACACACACACCACACCACACAACACCATATAATATATATATATATATATATATATATATATATATATATATATATATATATATGAGGACGACTCTGGTGGGATGAGATTTTGTATAGAATAAGGTGATCAATAGTGATCAGTAACTATTGTGTTAGTGATCGTTAGTATTACCTTGGTAATCAACATATCTTGAACAAATTTTCAAAGGTTACCGTAAAAGTATGTTGATCACCAAAGTAATACTAACGATCACTGAAAAAATAGCCACTGATCACTACTAGGATGAGGTGATTGGTAGTAAGTAGTAGCTATTATATCAGTGATCGTTAGTGTTATCTTGGTGATCAATATATCTTGAACAAATTTTCAAAAGTTGTCTTAAAGGGATGTTGATCACCAAGGTAATACTAACGATAACTGAAACAATAGCTACTGATCACTACTGATCACCTCATTCCACTTATCCTATCCAAAACCTCATCCTATCGGAATCACCCTATATATATATATATATATATATATATATATATATATATATATATATATATATATACACACACACACACACACATGCATACACACACACACACACACACATATATCACTACAAGAATCCGTGTAAATGGAGACTGAAAAATAAAGACCGAAAATTAAAACGGTCTCTAATTAAATTTGGAGACCGAATTTAGAGACCGCAAATATTGGTATCAAATTAAAATCAATTCAGAGACCGAAACAAAGATGCGGTCTCAATTTGAGACTAATTCGATTGTCGGTCTCAGATTTTGGATACCAATTGTGATTTTAGGGTTCAATTAGATACTGCCAAAATGGTTCAGTCTCAGATTTTAGAGACCAAATATTATTTCGGTCTCCAATTTAGAGACCAAACTCTAAAATTGGTCTCTAATAGAGACTAAAAAGACTTTCGGTCTCAAATTTAGAGATCAATTTCCTACCTCAGTTTCCATTAGAGACCAAAATAATTAACGGTCTCCAATTTTCAGACCAAGCTTCTAGAGAACTCGGTTTCAGTTAGAGACCAAAACTCTCGGTCTTTACATTTGGGAGAAATTCATCACAACGTGGGCTTCGACTCAGTGGTTGCTGCTCTGTGCTCGGTTTCACGCATTCCATCTGTTGAAGCTTTCACTCTCTCCTCTCTACTCGGTTTCACTCACTCTATCTGCTTGATGCTTCAAGCGTTCACTCACTTACTCACTTCCGTCCTCAGCTTGCTGCTTCAAACACCCGAAACAAGCATTTCAGTATCTGCATTACGTACAATTCAAACCCCCGAAAAAACACCAAGGTATTGACACTCATATCCCCTCTTCTGTTGGTTCATTCTCAATGTACATCTTCCCTTTGTTTTTCTCTTCAATTTGAGGTCCGTTTTGATGTCGATTTGTGCCGGTATTTGGTGTGTTTTCATTCTCTTGGGTCTTGTTTGCTACTAATGGAAGTGCCAATTCCAGGTTTCCATGGTTGTGTGGGGCGTTGTTTTTGGCACTAGATATCTTAATATGTGAAGACAACTGTGTATGGCTTCGTTGGTGAGGGAATTGCTTGCGGTTGAACTGTTTCCCGAGTATGCACACCATGTGTTTGTAAAAATGTCTTGGTTGACAAACACTTTGTTTGAGTAGCTGTGCGAATGTGGAGCTCAGCATCAATATATCATCCGTTGAGCAAATG